>JAPKLW010001847.1:26971-54377 GCA_026898455.1 Plectranthus barbatus | reverse complement strand
GTTGTATACACATTGTAATAAATGCTTTCAGTATACAAAACCCATCAGTTGTCAAGTACATGAGTGAGCCTATGATTCCTCTGTATGCTGATGGAACGACTGACTCTCCATCTTCATCTTAGTGGAATTTGCACACTCGTGCTCACTGGAATCCTCATAGACTTAGTCCTTTCTGGAAGAAACTTGTTGATCAGTCCTCTAGTGTACTTCTTCTGATTAATAAATATCCTTTCGCTGGACTGATTAACTTGTAGTCCTAAGAAGTACGTCATTTTCCCATCATACTTATTTGGAAATGACTCTGCATAAACTGGGCAAATATCTAGCAAAGGCTCGTATTCATTGACCTAAAAATATTATAGTCGATGTAAATCTGGACCAATAAAATGTCATCTTCATCCTTGATTAAGAACAGAATCCTGTCAATCTTCCTTTTTCTGAATTTATTCTTAAGTAGAAACTAGGATAGGGTCTCATACCAAGCTCACGGCGCTTGCTTCAATCCATACAGTGCTCTCTGCAACTTGTAAACTTGATTTCCTTCTTCAAAACTAGGAGGTTGCTCCACATATACTTCCTCCTTTAGTTCGCCATTGAGAAAGACACTCTTCACATCCATCTAATAGACTGTGAATCTGTGATATGCTGCATAGGCTAGAAATAGCCTGATAGCCTCCACTGTGGCTACGAGAGCAAAAGTCTCATCAAAATCAATTCCTTCGAATTGCGCATATCCTTTAGCCACTATTCTGGCTTTATTTCTGACTATGTTACCAGCTTCATTCCGCTTGTTCTTGAATACCCACTTTGTTCCGATCACAGACTGATATGATGGACAATCTACCAAGTCCCAAACATGGTTGCAAGTAAATTTTGCAAGCTCCTCCTGCATGGCATTTATCCAGTCAGCTAATTGAAGTGTGTCTGCTACTTTTATTAGCTCAATTTGAGAAATATAGCAAGTAAGTAGCGCACTACCTTTTTGGTTCGGACTAGATTGGCCACATCATCCATTACAGCTTCTTCTGGATGGTTGCGAAACAATTTGGGTAGTTGAAGTTCTTTGACCTTGATGGATTGAGTGAAGGGCTCCTCTGAGTGAAAACTTGCGACCGACACATCTGTGAGAAAATAGTCTTCGGGGATAATTTTTTTTCCCAATACTTGATCATATATGCCTTGGTCGGACTGGATTGGAACATGAGTCTGAGCTCGGTCTAAAGTATGGACTCTGAGTTCAGTCTGACTCCGCTTCCTACTTCAGCATTGTATTCAACATTTGTCTGAGCTTGAGCCTTCTCAATCCTAGCTTCTCGATCATCAGCCTGGCCTTCATGATTACCAGTCTGAATTCTTGCGCTTTCATGTTCTTCAAAACTTTTAAGTAAGGCTGAGTGTTCTTCCTTAGGTTTTGCTAGCTCCTCACTAATAGACCTCGATTTTTCAATCTCCTTGGTTAAAACTGAAACCTGTGATCTCAGTGAGGTGTTTTTGCTACGGCTTGTCAGCATAGCTATAGCTACGACTTTTGATGCTTGGCGCTTGAAGACTTTTTTCAGTCTTTCCCTTTCCTCTTTGTCCACAGAAGGACATTCTTACTTCAGATGTTCGGAGGAATCGCATTGGAAGCATGCTCTGGTGGCTCGCTTGACGAACCTCTTTTTCTGGAGTCCGGAGCTTCTTTCTTCTCTTTCGCCTTCTCAAGGAGTTTGGAAAGCCTCCTCATTTGTTCTTTAAGGTCAACAATTGAGCTTTCTTCTTCCTTAGATTGAAGCTTGAGATGTCGTTGGTTTCTCTTGTTGTAAGCTTGACTGACCAGCTTGCCGGTCAGTATAGAAGGGTTTCTTGGGTTTCCATTAGGAATCCCTGTTCACGAAGTAAGCTGCATCTTCAACTTGGTGTCTTCGCGAGCTAGCTGCTTGCATGTCTTCTATTCTTGTTCACCATTTTAATATTCCGTTCGTGGATCTGTAGTTGCACAAACAACTTATTGGTCATCATTTTAGATAAGTCTTTTTGTTTTAGTGCAGTTGCCTTGACGAAACAATCCTCTTTCGGCATCTTGGATAGAATCTTTGCGTTAAGATCTGCATTGGAGTACGGTCCATCCAAAGCCTTGAGCTCGTTGATGATGGAATTAAATCTTTTCTCCATTGCCTTTATAGTCTCTCCAGGTTACATCTGGAATGACTCGTATTTGTCGACACACACTTGCAGTTTATTGCACTTCATCTGATCAGTTTCGTGGCAAAGTGTGTCGAGGTAGCTCCATACTTCTTTGGCACTGTTGAACTGCATGACTTCCTCCACCAAAGCGTCCGGTAAGGAAGATAGTATTACTTCTAGAGTTATGGAGTCAAGATGATTTCTTCTTTTGTCTTCTGGACTTCACTCATTGTATGACTTTTCGACGGCTCTTGCGCCTTCATTTCTAAGAGGTGGAAGGATCTTGGTGATCTTTATTTGGCCTTTTCTTAGTACCTCTATCTTGTCCGAATGAACGCTCTTTAGCTGAATGGAAGACCTCTTCTTCCACATCTCGTAATTTAAAATGAAATAAGCTGACATTATGTAGGATCGCAGTAAATGACAAAAGATATATTATGGTTCGGACTAAAATTTCCTACGTACACTTTTCAGACCTAAGTCTGGAAATCCACTAAGCTTAGAACTTTACTGGTGCTCTTGCGATCTATTGCTTTCTGAAGCCTTATCCTTTAGTTCATAAGCGCACTCGCCTGGTCGTTGCTTGGTTCATAAGCGCACACCCGCACTATCCTTTAGTTCATAAGCGCAGCTTCTCGGAGTGTGGGCGCACCACTCAGCTTCTTTGTTGCCGTAATAGGGTGTTTATAGTTTTCCCTGAAACTATTTTCTTGACGGCAGATTACTCGTAAGAGTTATAATACAAGACGTACGTGACTGTTGTAGTCTTTCTTGGAGAAAAAAGACTACAAAGAAAAAACACAAGAACACTAAAGTTCTGAGTCTCGTGTTCACTACGGTGACCCACAGAAAAGCTTAAAAGCCTCAAACATGAGTAGTAAACTTGAAAATCGTTTGCTTTCCAGTACTCTGTTCAGTGATTGCGTATTTGAGTTAGCAAAATAGTTTGTCTATTATGGTTTTGTAAATTGTAGTTCGTAATCTTTTTTTGTTGATTTCTCCGATATTTATAGCCTTGAGGTTGAATGTTTGAAATAAATTTCTGTTAGAAATAGATTGGACGATGTCCAATCGGATGTCTATGTTGGGTACTGTGCTAGGCGGGTAGGTGGTGTTTATCCAGATGTTTTGCACCTGCCCCACCTTTTTTACAATGACAACGACGGTTCATACTTGTGTCAGAACGACAGTATTTGTCAGTTTGAGGAATCTCATCCTAGGTAAGGAAACATGGAGTTTCGTGCTTGCAGACTTTAAGGCATCTCCAATCCTTAATATTGGTCCCCGATCAGAGTGTTTATAGTTGCAGCAGAATATTAATAATGTCTTTCACTTTTCTTTCTAAGGTCACGACTCAGCAAGTGTTTATAAAAAATTGTTGAAGCTCGAATATTTGTTAGATTTACTTCAAGTTATACGACAACACTTGATATGTTGTGTTTCAAAATAAGCAATAAATAATGAAGTAAAAGCAATAAATGAACAAAGTTTATAGTGGTTCGAACAACTGTTCTACGTCCACTCTTCAATCTACTAAACTGAAAATCCACTAAGATTGATTACAAGGTCAGGCTTGATCTCTAGCTGTGAACAGCTCCTCCGTCTGGCCACCGCGCACCTTGAGACTCCTTGGAGTGAGGACACACCTCCCTTCTCCTCGGACGTCGAATTGGAAATTTTATAGTTCTTCCCAAAACCTTTCTCTTTTGTGGCAATAGTCCGTGATAATCACTCTTGTAGAACAATGTGACTGCTAGATTCTTTCTAGGACAGAAAGAATCCCAAAGATAACCTTAGAAGAGAACTTCAATGGTCTGGAGCTGAACTCAAAAGTTTTTACAAAGCCTCGATCAATGAATGATCGGATTTGAATTCGACAAAGTAAATATCTTACATAAGCTTATAGTATTGTAATTGCTGAACTTTTTGTCTCTTCGCAAAATCTACTATTTATAGGTGTAAATTCAAATGTTCTGTTTGAATCTTGTCTGTTAGACACTGGATGTCTGCTCACCAATCTTCTTTCTTCTTTTTCTGAGAAGTGCAGAGACTCTTCAGTTCTCCTTCGTCTCTAAATGGCATTCTTCCTTATTTTTGCCGACTTTGTTAGAACGGGTCTCTGAGTTTAAAATCTGAAAACCTTCCTTTTATCTGTTGATTATCCTTCCTTTTGATTAGATGAGTTTCCATAACTTTTGTGATTTAAGATCCTTATGTTTCTCGACTTCTTTGTTGATTGTTATTCTGCGTTTGCTGGGCATTTAGTCGTCTGCTGATATTTTAGCGATTCTGCTGAGACTCAACAACATGCTTGCTTTACTCCTTCAGCAATATGTTGAGTGTTTCCAGCAATCTTCATAGGTTTGCTAGCCTTTATATACTCAAATGTTTGCTAGCTCCTTTAGAAATCTTCATACTTGCTGACTCCTTCAGTAATATCTTCCTACATATGCTTGAGTCTTCCATCATGCTTCTTGAGCTTTGCTGATTTCTTCAGCAAACTTCAATGATTTCTTGTAGTTCTATAACAACTCAAATATGGGTATCCTATACATGACTTTTACAATTTTGACACGATTTTGAGTTGCTAGAAATTAGATAAACTAGTTTCGATGCACCAAAAATATATAATACATACAATTAAAATCACAAGGTTATAATATTTTTAACAATATTCCTAACACTTAAAGTCTGTACTCCTTTAGTACGTTCCTCAAGCGATTCTTCTTATCATTATGCGCTGGGACCTGGACTAGGAAGTCTATGTTGGTGCCGTCATACTTGCAAGTCTATGTTGATGACTTCATCCTTTGATGTACGCTAGGTCCTTATGCTGGTAAGTATGGCATCTTCATTGAGACCATACTTTTTGGATCTGTACTTGGCAAAATGCAAACTTTTCAGCTATACTCATAATCATCTAGACTTGTAAGCTCGGCTCGAACCTTAGTCTGTTGAGTCTGTTGCGCATCATCGACAGATTAGACAGTATAGTTTTTAGTAGGTCTGCACTTCAACCTTAAAAGGTTACGATTTACGCACAACAAAGAGCATATATCGATCTACATCTAAGGTGACACTCTGCTCAAATCACTACTCAAGCTCTCTGAGATTCTTTGTTTTCATACACGAGACTTGAGTTCCTGACTCACGTCTCTCCGTGCTACTCTCTCTTAGCACGAGGCTGAAGCTTTATAACTTAAGCCAATCTTTGGTGAATATATCTTTCTAAGATATACTCACAGCAGTTAGTCTCCTACTCCAGGATTCTGATTCTCACGGGCTTTCGCCAACCACCTGAGTTCTGGGAAAAACAACAAACATCCAACTACTGGGAAGAATGTTGCGGGGTGTCGTCCTCACTTCAACTTGAAGACTAAGCTTACAAGGAGTTGCTAGGCGAGTGACCACAGTCGACCGAAAGACGGAGCGCCGATGGGCTGTGCATAGATCGTAACCACTATAAAATATCCTATGTTCTTTGCTGCTTTCATTTAAGTTTGTTCATTCATTAAGTTTCGCAAAACTGATTTGCAAACCTTCAATACTTGTCCAAGTATGGAAGTGTATATTCTGTGAAAGTTACTTAAACAACTATTGGACCTAAGATTAACCTTTTTAGAAACCCTAAACTGAGTACCAGTCAATTTAAGAGAACAAGTGCAACTCATATTTACTTCTGCTGCATATTACGTACACTAAGCTCGGGATTTATAGAGAAATCCTTGAGCATGTTGAATTTTTGCCCGTTAGACATATTAATCCAGTCGTTAGAGACATGGAGAATGTCATTCAATTATAGCCCATACTATAGTTCTGCTCTGTCCTTCTCGGCTCTACTGTGTCAGTGTACTTGTCACTAACTTTGTGTCAAACTAAGTTTCAGTCTAAGGAATCCAAATTTGGATATCTTCATACCGATTTTTACTTAAGTAAGGATATGCCGAAGTTTGACTGAGCTTTGTTGTCTTCGTGTATCTCGTGCTTACAAGGTAGAGGCTTTCATACTGACTTCCCATAGTCTGTATAGGTAGCCCTCATACTAACTTCCCATAGTCAGTATGGCGATTCCTCATACGGACTTCTCATAAGTCAGTATGGTAAACCCTCATACTGATTTCTCATAAGTCAGTATGGTAAACACTATACTGAGTACCCAAACTCAATATAGGCATTGACCATACATGGTGATACTAAGTTTCACGCACGTATAAGTCTTTGATTCTCGAGCATTTCCTATGCTCGGTCTTCAGCTACTAAGTTGTATTACAACTTGATTGATCCTATACAAGGATTACAGTTTTAGAACTCTATAGACTGAAAAATTGACTAAGATGGCTTTTACAATCTTTGACCCACCAAAACATAAAATGAAGAGATGATTTCTCTAACAAAAATCCTAATAATTTCCCCCTTTTTGATGTGGTCAAAGCCATCTCTAATCTAAACTAATGAGGAGTAATAGACTTTCAAATTTTAACAAATATGACATTCAGTCTTATAAACTCAGAAAAGTGCCCCCTCAAATTCAGCTTTCTACTTAAGATTTTCTCATTATTATTTTTGAGAGATATTTCTCGATTGATTTTTAAGTTAGTTTAGAGCAATTTAAACTTAAGTACGAGAGAGTCAGAAGGCTACTGATTACACTGGCAAGTGTAAGTTCAACATGTGAAGAGCAAAGACCATTGTTGGACAAAAAGAGTTTTTCATCAACAAGTCAGTTTATGCTTTAATAATTTTCATTACATGTATAGGGATAAACTAACTAAAAGAACCCTATACAGAACTACTACAAGTCTATACTAGGCTGCTTCCGGTCTTTATCTTCTTCCAATTGATTGTTGCTTGATCTAATTTTATTACCTCATCCAAGGAGGACAACTAGATTGTATGGCTAGTTTTTTACCACCCTTAGACTTTGGTCTTCCAACAATTTTCAGTCTGGGAGGTAGTGCGGGTGTGCACTTTGTGGGAAGGAAAGATCAAATGTCTTCCCTTTTCCTCTCTTCCCACCTCCCGACTTCATCTTCATTCGCCAGTCTCTCCTTCATGTTGTTTCCATTGGATGGCAGGGAGACGAGGCGAGAAATTCTCTAAGTGACCATGCCCCATTGCTTGGCATGACACTTTGAGCAGTGAGTTGTGTGGTTTGTAGAAGGAGACGACAACGGTAGAAGATATCTTCTGGTATCTTCTGCTCCTTCTACATCCTTTTCACCCTACTCACGCTCTAATTTTTTATGTGTTCTGCACCTTCCATACGTCTTTTCCCCCTCTTTGACCGCACCCAAATGGGTAGTGAGGATATATCTGGTGGCTTGGGCTCCTTCGCCATTTTACCAGATCGGAGGGTGATGGTGAACGATATTTGAAGTATAAACTTGGAAGGAAGGGTTCGACAATGAAGAAAAAAGTGTTCACAAAGAAGACGGGGAGAACCCTATTTATAGCAGAAAATGGTCATTAAGATGAATAAATGTACCGTGAATTCCTATCGATTTCTTGAAATTCGGCAATGGTTGGGATGCGTTGCCTCGCGATGTGCGTCGTGGGATTTAACTTGAGCGACACGGGGAAGTGGCATTATCCACGTGGCAGTCACTGATTCATCGTTGCTTGATACAAATTTCGAGCATCGTAACCGATAATATCGGCTTTGGAATTTGAAATCCCGCTTTTTAAACTTCCAAACTGAGTAAGAGTCAGTTTCTAAACTGAGTGTTAGAACTCAATTTAACTCTGCATCCGTCCTTCAAAATCTTCTAAGTGTTGAAACCAAAACTTGGTTTTCCTGCAAGTCAGTATGGTCCACCAAAATTTTGGAAATTTGGATAAGTAATAGAAACCCATACTGAGTACGCATCCTTCTCAGAGAAATTTAGTTGGAAGTGAGTTTCTTCTTTGATCGTGGATACCACTTAGAATGATCTTCAAAAAATGGCTAAGTAGAGAACTCCATACTGAGTTGCGTAGACACCACTTAAGAGGATTTCTTCAAAAATTGGTTGAGTATGAAACCTCCATACTGAGAAATATGCTAAGTTTGAAAACTAAGAGTTTGAACTCAATTTTAATCCACGATGGTTGTCTTCTACCATGGAACCATGTGAGAGAAACCAGAAAGACTAAGAGCTTGGAATTAGTTGTACTTCGCATCTACTCATCTTCAATCGCGATCTCGTCAAACTCTAACAAACCAAGTTTGATGCGCACCTCCTTGAATCTGGTTTCAGGGAGTGGTTTGGTGAAGATGTCCACAAGTTGATCTTCAGTATGGATGTACTCTATGGACACATCCTTCTTTTCGACATGGTCTCTTATTAAATGATGTCTTATGTCAATGTGTTTGGTTCTGGAATGGTGAACTGAGTTCTTCGTGATGCACATTGCACTGCTATTATCACAATAGATCGGTACACATCTAGTTTCGACCTCATAATCAAGAATTTTTTGCTTGATACATAGCATTTGAGCACAACAACTTGCGGCAACAACATATTCAGCTTCGGTCGTTGACGTGGCCACTGAATGCTACTTCTTGCTGAACCAACTTACAAGCTTATGTCCTAGGAACTGACATGTTCCACTTGTGCTCTTTCAGTCGATTATGGGAAGAACTCAACCATCCACCCACCGGAGAAGGAGAAGGGAGGTTTGTCCTCAATCCGTTTCCGATGACTGCCAGTTCTGAGAAGACTTTAAGGTGTCATTTGGCTTTGAGAAACTGAAGAAGGAGTGAAGAACAACTACCTGGGCGAGTGATCCATTCTGCTGCGAACAGTGGTCTTCGTGGTGATTGGCTATAGATCATGAAGATTGTATTTTCATTACTTAGTGAATTACTAGATTAATTTCCGAAGAGTGGACGTAGGACTTAAGGCTCCGAACCATTATAAATATCCTGCATCATTTACAGCTTTATTTATTTTACGCACCATACAGTTTGAAACCTTCAACACTTCTCTAAAAGTGTTGAAGTGTATAACTATTAACTGCATATAACTGTAAACTGGATACCTAAAATTGATGGCTAACACAAACTGTCGTTTTAAGATTGTTGATTAAAACTAAGTCGCCAGTTTGAAACTGACTGCCTGCGTCAAGAGTGCAAATAACTGTTCTTATACTTCCGCTACATATTATACATACTCTGATCTGGGACCAACAGAAACTAAATGGAGTATTGCAATTTTGAACTATTTCGACCATGTTTCTATAGCAATTTTATTTTGTCATTTATGTGTAAACATAAGATAATAAAAATGGCCTTCAATGAAGGTAAATGAACAAAAAATGCAGAGATTTTTCTTATTTAATGAAGTAAGATATAGATAAAATGTAGATTACAGATTTACATTCATTGTACAAAATGACGAAGTACAATTACATCGAATTTATTTTATAATGAATAACAGTTGAGATAAAATGAAGAATATCTAAGATAAACTGCATGTTACGTATAACCTCAAAAATCACATCAAATTTATTTTATAATGAATAACAACTGTGATAAAATGAAGTATAACTAAGATAAATAGCTAAGATATAATGAATGTTATAAAATAACACTAAAATTACGAATTTGGCCATTAATGAACAAAAACTGGGATAAAATGCCGCATTTTTTTTAGTCACCTGGATCATTGATTGTGTTAAATCAATTGTCGTGATTTATTCTTATTTATCATATTTAGGTTTATTCTCACCAGAAAAAAGAATGAATCATATCCATTAGATCTAAATAAATCAATGGTTGATATACAATCAAGCAACAACTAAAAGCACAATCAAGCAACAACTAAAACACAATCAAGCAACAAATTAAGTATTAACATCGTTATTATAATTTTGCATGTCCCTTTCGATTTTACATTTGAAGTTTTAAGGTTATAAATTCAATACAATTGACTCACATGTCTATTTTGATTTTACATTTAATTATAAAAATATAATTTTAAAATAAAAATTATATTATAATAAGCAATAATAAATAATAAAAATTAACTAATTTATATTTAAGCTTTAATTTTTTGTAAATCAACTAAAGTTTCCCCTTTCGATAAACTATAGAAGATTGTTGAAAGTTAAACATATTTATTTCCGAACCGTCAAATTGGCTGAAGACCATTTTTTATACGATTTGGCCGGTTTGGTTTAGATGAATTATTTGGCTGGTTTGGTTTGAAAATATTTCAAACCGTACCTATTAGTTTGGCAGAGATTTTACTTCCAAACCGACCAAATTGAACTACGCACACCCCTAAACCAAATGGGCAATACAAAGAGTAATTAGGAGGAGTTCCAAATAATATCTCAAAAGGTGATTTATCTCGAAGAACCGAAGAAGGGAAACGATTTATAGTGCAAAAAGCAGCTGCAAAGGCATCAAACCAAAATGAAGCAAGCCCATGAGCATAAAAAAGCATCAAGAGACCTATTTTAGCTATGTGGCGATGCTTTCTTTCATTCAAACCGGTAATTTTGTTGTGGCATGCAATGACATGAAAGACAAGGAAGAATATCATTTATAGACATAAAATTGTTAACCTGCGAGTTAACAAACTTATAACCCTTATCACTTTAAAAGATTTAGACGTTACTAGAAAAATGATTGCAAACAAAGTGATGAAAATGCACCAATGTTGTTAAAATTTTCAATTTTGCCTTAACGAGTAAATCCAAGAAAATCGAGAACAGTCATCAATGTAAACAACATAATATTTGGGACCATCATAAGTATAAATAGGAGGAGGACCCTAGAAATTACAATATATCAATTAAAGAACAGTAGAACCATGTTTGTCATTCATGGCAAAAGGTAAAGAGAGCTCTTAGCCATTTGACAATAATAGCACACAGTAGGATCAAACAACAAAGAGGTAACAGATAAATGTCCTAATTTATTCAAATTCAAAATAGTATGGAATGAGACATGCCTCAAACGTAAATGCCAAAGAGAAAAGCTAGCCTTCCGTGATTGAGAGCGAAGAGCAGCAACCAGAGTTTGTGAGTCATGACCAAGTATGTAAAACCATTAGCATATCTTCCATGAGCAAGGGTTTTCTTGGTGTCTCGGGTCTGAATAGCAAAAGAAGAATTAGAGAATCAGTAGGATAATCTGAGTTTAATTTACTAATAAGCAATAAGTTTTTCGTGAGATGGAGCACAACAAGCACGTCCAATAATTTAAATTGGGAGATAAAATAGAAGAACCAATATGCGGAATAGGTAGAGGAGATCGATTGCCAACACTTACAACACCAATACTGGAATAAGGCTCGTAGGAATCAAGTGCAGATTGCTAGTTAGTCATATGAGCCAAAGCACTAGAGACTAAATACCAGTCTGGAGCCGATGAAGCCATATTGAAAGATGTCTGAAAAGACTGAGCCAAATTTGCAGCTGAGGCTTTTGAGGAAGAATTACAAGCATTTAGATAATTTGAACATTTGGCAACATAATGCTCACCGCGACAAATTTGGCATCGCGGAGTGTAGTTGCGATGTGCCGATGTGCCTGAATAACGTCTAAAATTTGAATGATTGCGGCGAGCACTACGATTGCTAGAGTTGCGTCCGTATAAATTTCCAAAAGAACTACCCTAAGAAGAGTGATCACGATCAACTAAGGCAACAGAAGGGGGCATCAGACCTTCCACAACAAGAAGCTCAGACTCAAATAGCTTAGCTTGATGAACTAAGTCACAGAAAGAAAATATAGATTTCATGGCAAGACGAGTATCTGCAAAGGAGGTATAAGGAGCACCGAGCCCATGTAAAAACCAATTGCCTTTGTCAGAATCATCGACAATACAATCTATGGTCGAGAGCTGATTGCATAACATCTTAAACTTGCGATTACAGTCATCAACAAACAAGTCACCATGTCAAAGCAAAAGAAGGGCCTCACGAAGTTGGTGCATGCCAGACACGGAGGAGTCAGAAAATGCTCGCTGTAACTACAGAAAAATGGTCCATAATGGCTACAGAAATTGTCACTATAAATATGAATTTTGTCACTATAGCATTTTAGTGACAATATTGTATGTCGTCGCTATGTCGTGGCTACTGAATAGTCGCTAAAGGATTTAGCGATGAACTACGATAGTTGTCACTATTGCTCTATTTTATTGTGACTCCAATTTTCATCACTAATTCACTATTAATTAGTTACAAATTATAATCGTCACTAAACTGTCATGATAAAGCCACACATATATATTATCACTAAATAAACATATTTTAGCCGCTACAATAATTATCACTAAAACTTTATAATATAGTATCATAATTTATCGTCAGTAAAATATCATGATTTAGTAACAACATTGTTGTCACTAAATAAAGGACTTTTAGCAACAACACTAATTATCACAAAAACTTTGAATTTAGTTGCGAAGTTTGTCATCACTAAAACACCTAGCCGTTGTTGACCTGATTGTCTAAACCTACCTACACCGCACTTAACCATCAGTCGAGCCACCACCAAGCTGCAATACCTTGAATCGCACCCTAACTGTTGCATCACACCTAACCCGCCGACATCGAGCCACTCCTAACCACCTACACCACACCTAGCCTGCCACCACCGAGCCGCAACCGACCATCAGCTGAATCCACCGGCATCGTGCCGCACCACGAGCAATTAGGACCACTGAGCCATCATCGCACCGCACCGCACCACACCTATGAATAATCAGGACCCTGCACATAGTCATGGAAAAAATTAAAATTTAATTGCTTCCAACAACATTCAAACCCTTTACCTCTTAATTCAATCATTTATATCCATCCACTGCACCAAGTGATTAGTTATTAATATTTTGGATAATTAATATATATAAGGTAATAGTGGCTAGCTATCTAAACTTAATAAATTTATGGAATCTATTTCACACTTTATAAATTTAATTTTTGACAATATCATAAATTAAAAAACCACTACCACATTAGCGAATTCTAAGAAATAAAAGTAAAATACAAATATTGTTAAAATGAAATCTTATGCAATTTTTTTTATTAAAAACTAGTACACAATATTTACTTTTACTTCAATATTTAGAATGTGTCAAAGTGGTAGTAGTTTTTTAATTTATGAGATTAGTAAGAATTAAATTTTAATAAAAAAGATTATAACATGAGATTTTAATTTATATTAAACATAAATTTTACATAATTATGTAATTGAAATTATAATTAATTTTATAGTAATATAATCATCAATCATATTTTAAATGAGATTAAATTTAAATTTTTATTAATCTTTATTACGTATATACAAATATTTATATAATTTAATTACTCTAATATATAAAATCAACATTCAATTGCTATTTAATTTCATAAATTTGGAAGTATGAAATAGAATTTCATAAATTTTAAAATTTTTAGATATTACGTAACCAAAAGCAAATTGATGGCTTATAAAAGTTATTAATAATCAACAAGTGGAGTATATTAAATTTTAAAATTTTGTTAAAACATCATCAAAAATATTATTATTGTCGAATTTAGTGATAATATATTAAATTATTATTATTTATAATTTATTGTGATAAATTTGGTTACTGTCACTATAAAGTTATTTTAGCAAGAAAAAAATTATTGTCACTGGCTTTAGTGACGGTAAATACTAACAACATATGAAATTGTCACAAATTAAAAAAAAATTGTGATGAAAAAAGTTACTGTAGCTAAAATAGTATTTTTAGTTACAAAAAATTTTTTGTGACTAAAGAATTTGTTGTTGCTATACATATATGTTTAGTCACAAAAATATTATTATCACTAGCTTTAGTGACAATAAATATCCACAACTCATAAAATTATCACAAATTGTATTTTTTGTGACAAAATGCAAAATTATTATTATAATGTATTTTTAGCCACAAAAATTTAAATGTCACTGACATTATTGTCAATACACACAGTTTTTTTTTTGTATGTCCATGGAGAGTGAGACGAAGTGCAATTTATGATCTCCGATAAAGCTTCAGCCGAGAGTGAAGTCCATATAACCGAAAGAAACTTGCATTCCTTCACATGCCAAGCAGTGTATGTAGGATTTGGAATGGTGGCATCATTAGTAGCCAGTAGAGAGGGAGGAGGCGCATTAGTGGTTTCGTCCAGAAAACCCTGGAGATCAAAACACTCTGTCATGTGAAGAATCTAGCAATGCCAGATAAGATAAGTGGATGAGCAGAGTTTAACGGGGGTCATAAAGAGTGACGAGAGGCTAGGGCAGCGAGAGAGAAGAAACAAGAGAAAAGATATGGATCAAGAGTGTTAAGGCTGATACCATGTAAATTACTCAATCACCGTATATCATAGGTACACAATTGTGTATTTTATATATATATATATATATATATATATATATATATATATGATTAAAACAAATCTCACAGATGAAGGGATAAAAGCATACAAAAATTATACACAAAATCAAGAATAATATTACTATACATCATTAGAGATTATTTCCTAATAATTACTAAGAGGCTGAGTGGGCTCCAGCGCCCCTAAACGATTTTTTTTAAATTTTATTTTAATAGTAGGATGATATGAAGGGGGCCAAGGGACAAGTTGAGGCGAGATTTTTTTAAGTCTTTAAATTTTAGATTTTTATATAATTTTGGTGTATGAATTTTTATGTATATTTTATTTTTTTTACTTAATTACATAATTTTTTTTCTGCGTAAAAACTCAATGTAGTTCCCTCAAATTTATTTCTAAATTCAAATTTTATCATAAATAAAAAGTTTTTACTGCTGCACCACAAATAAAAGCTCGAATACCCTTATTCATTTCCTACTTTTAAATATCTTCCGAAATAAAATTAGAATTTCTTCCTATCCATTTAAACAGGTTCTAGTGAAGAGATTATCAAATTCCATTAACTCCACCTTCACATTATATTGTGGAATCCAACAAATAATGTAATTGTGTTTTAGTCATCTCGGAATGAGATGACTAATTTCTAATATGGCAGTTTTGTAGGAAAAAAATGAGATTCTAACATGATATCAGAGTTGACCTAATTCGATAATGAATTCCCTAGTATAGCAGTTGTCAACAGTTTGTGATATAAATAGTTCATCTTTGCATCACACATCGACTGGATATTTGAGCGTATACCACCTTATAATGGTGAAAGTCTCGTCTCCTTACAAAAAGCCAGTTTTGTAGGAAAAAATAGTATTTTAACTCTCCATTACATAATTAAATTATTAATTCTTATTTAGTTATATTAATTTCTTAAATTAAACCATATGATTTATCCCATTCAATTAAAATATATCATATATTATAATTACTATTAATTTTAACTAAAATTTTATTATTAAAACTAATTAATTCATAATCATACTTAATATACCAATTTGTGGTATTAGTCATCTCCACTAGGAGACAATTATAGCCATATTTAGGCCAACAACAAGTACTACAACTATTTAGCTCGGGAAAAAAAGTAAGAAGCTAATTACTGTAATAAATTGGTGAAGAGCCCCTTACTAAAATAAACACTATATTAAATGAAAATGATTTTGAGTATTTAAATTTAAATATAAGATATTCAACAAAAAAATTATGAAGATGTTTGAATCTAAATCATTAATTCATTAATATTAATTAATTGGTACTGAGTTTTTACACTATCAAGTAATGAATTGAAGTTCAGTGAGAGTGTGTGAATGAGATGGAAATTTGATTGCCTGATATAGAAACTTGTGGTTGCAACAAAAACATGCAACAGAGCTCATCCATCCTTTCCACTTCACAATAAAAGCCACCAGCCTGTGGAAGAATTATGCAGTTGGAGACTTGGCCCCCTTAATCGAATAATACTTTTAAGTAAATTTGTCGATGATGAATTCCAAGTTAAAAATACAATATGCTACAAATTAGGGGTGTTCGCGGTTTGGCCGAAACCGTTCAAACCGGTCAAACCGTATTTATTTGGCCGGTTATAATTTCGATTTTCAAACTGGCAGTACTGGGTCACGGGTGTATGTCCACATATTCAATATCTATCATAAAGTAAATCGGGTTTACTTTAACAACCCTATTAGACTTTTTAATACGGTGTTTTTGAATTTTGGAGTGCACTGATTGAGTATTTTGTTTATAATCAAGTTTGAGTAAAATTAGATATTTATATTTATATATTACTCCTTCCGTCCCGGATTAATAGTCTGGTTTGGTTTTGACACAATAATCAAGATATGTGAATGTAGAATGAGTTGAATGGAATTAATATTTTATTGTTAAGTTTGAAAAAGTTATTATTTTTAGAAACAAAACTATTAAAATGGAACGGAGGAAGTAATATTTACTTTACTAGATGCTTCATTGAGAAAAACAGAATCAAGATAATGAAATTAATAGTTATGATCATTAGTTGCTTGAAAATTGCATGGAAATTGACAGATGGATGTTAATTTGAAACTTATTTGTTTGAAGATTTATCACTTTAGATTTGTTATACATTTCAACCCCAACACTTGTTCTCTAAGAGCAAGTGATATCGCTACAAATCTCTGACTAAAATTTTAAATTTTGTCTATATTATCTAATGGGAAAAACTATTTTTGTGATATTTCTAAAGGTGCCAATACATCAAAGTCCACAATTTACAGTTTCTTGTAAGAATTGTTGTTGTGACATGATTAGCTATTTCCAACTTGAAGTGACAAATTTCTACCTAAAAAATTATAATTAAAAAAAAAAAAGAAATGTAAAATGTGACTTGATTTTCCATAGTATTTTCTGTTCAAAACCCCATCCTATCTCTCCTTAGCCAACTGTTGATGAACATGTGAGAGATAGAAATCTGGAGAGTCAAATTTCGCATTATTTTTCCCCCCAAATCATGGAATAGAGTTATTTAAGTAATTATTTTTTGTTAAAATAATCATTAAATATTGATTAGAAATATCTGTCAAATCTTGTCTGGTGATAATAAGCTACATAGTTGGTAAGAATGTCCAAATTGATTAATAATCTGCCACCGTTATTAGACTTCAATGAGGTCTTTGATTTGATATGCAATTCTGGTTTTATTGAACAGCTATTTCAACTTTTGTATTCGGCGATTAAATAGATTAGAATGTGGAATTTATGCTGTCATTTCAATGAAAATTAATTAATATATTACCTTAGTTCCATTACATTACTCTCGTATATTTTGAGCACAATAATTAGTGTTTGTGAGTATAGTGAAATTAATATTACCTCCGTCCCAAAATAATTGTCTGGGTTGGAAATGACACATATACCAATGCGAGTGGAGATAGAGGAAATTAATATTTTATTAGTGAATGTGAAGTAACTTTCCATTTTAGGAAAGAGGACAATTGTTTGGGATGGACAAAAAAGGAAAACAAGACAATTGTTTTGGGACCGAGAGATTATTTTATAGATGTGAAGGAATTTTTTTTATTTTTGAAAATGAGACTAATTTGGCGGGAGAGAAAAAAATGAAAAATGAGACTAATCTAGTGGGACAGATGGAGTATTATTTTTCTGAATTTATGATCGATAAATTTAGATACATATATATTATTTTATGTCACACGATATTAAAACCAAATATGATGTAGGAAAATAAGATTATGATCCAAAATTAAATATCTCTAGTTCTGCTTGTTTGTTTTTTTCTTTCCTAAATTGGTTAAGCTATGCAGAACTTACGTTCATTTTTACTATTGAAAAAAGAAAAACAGATTGGAACTGATTGTTTCAATCATACAAAAATTTTCGTACTTTGATATTTCTTTAGTTCAAAAAAAGAAAAAGAATTATACATAAAATAGTTTTGAAATGGTACTTTCAATGATTCACTTACTATAATTGAATATCAAAATTATAACATGATATATTGTATTTGTTAGGAAAATAGAATTTCAACACAACATTTTTGAGATAAAAAAGGACAGATTGTTGGAATTAAAAATAGTATGATAACTTTAATTAATCAGTAATTAATATTAATAAATATATAAATATAGATTTGTAGTGGTAATGTCAGGTGCAAACTCACAAGGCACTAATCGATCATTCGAGCAAGTAGATGGTCTATATGGTATTATATGTTGTTAGTAATCTCATTAGATTTGATGAAATGTTAAAAGCTTTACTCAGTTAATGTGGTCCCTGATTAAAGTATTTATATTTGCAGTGAAAGTTTTAATAATATATTGCTAAGGTCACGACTTAGCAAGTGTTTATCATATGTGTTTAAGCTCGAGTATTCGTAAGATTTTTTGCAGATAATACTTCAACACTTGGGGTGTTGAGTAAACTAAGAAATATGTAACCAAATAAACTCAGTAAATGAACACGGGGTTTATAGTGGTTCGAACGATTGTTCTACATCCACTCTTCAGTCCTCCTAACTGAATATTCACTATTGATTGATTACAAAGTAAGACTTGATCTCTAACGTTGAGCAGCTCCTCTTCTAGTCAGCGCACACCTTCGAGCACCTCGATCTTCAATCTTCACTTTGACACTCCATAGAGTGAGGACAAACCTCCTTCTCCTCGAACGTAGAACTTTGGAGTTTTATAGTTCTTCCCAGAACCTTTCCTTGTTTGGCAATGGTCCGTGATAATCACGCTTGCAGAGCAAGGTGATTGCTAGATTCTTTCTAGGATAGAAAGAATCCCAATGTTAATCCTGAGAAGTACTACTTCCAAGGTCTCGAGCTTTGAATATGTAAGCTTGTGTAAAGCTTCAATCAAGTATAAGCTCGGATGTGAGTTTGCGTAGGATTGAGAGTATTAAGATCTCTTCTAATTTCTCTGTTGTAGATTTTTCGCGAACCTATCAATCTCCATTTGATAACACCTATTTATAGGTGAAGATTCAAATAGTTGTTTTAAATATTATATGTTAGACACAGAGTGTCTGCTCGCCAATCTCCGTCCTTCTTTTCCTGCCAAGTACAGTGACTCTTCAGGTCTCCTTCATCTCTGATTGGCGATCCTCCTAATCTTAGCCGTCTTTGTCAGAATGGATCTTTCAGTTTCAATCTGGAAACCTTCCTTGTGTCTGTTGATTATCCTTCACTCTGATTTATCGGGTTTCCTTGCCATTTGGATCCTTCTATTTCACAACTTCGTATTTGTTTTGATTGCTTTTATACGTTTGATTGCAGTAGATAGTCTGTTGATATCTCAGTAGTCTTGCTGAGATTCAGCAACATGTTTGTTTCATTCATCAGCATTCATTTAGGCGTGCCCAACATTCTTCTGTGTTTATTAGCCTTTTACTAGTGTCTTCAGCAATCTTCAAATATTTCCTTCAGCATTCTTCGATCTTCTATTCTAGTTCTATTACAACTCAAGTAAATGTATCCTGTACAGGACCTTTACAATTTGACTCGATACTAAGTTGCTAGAAACTAGATTGACTAAGCTTTGATGCACCAAAACCAAAATACATATAATTGAGATCAAGGGGTTATAATATTTCTACCAATATTCCTAATAATTTCGCCCTTTTTGGTGCAATCAAAGCCTCATTTCTAACTAAGTGATCACAGAAAAGTTGATTACTGAGATTACAAAATAATCTATCAATTCTATTCTCAGCATGTCAACTCCCTTAGATTCAGTATGATTCCTAAATGTTCCCCCTCAAAATATCAAGGGTATTACTAGATTAAAAATTTGCTTCAGGTAAATGGCTTTCGAATCATTCATAAGATAAGCATATAACACATTCACACACAAATATAGAGCAACATGCAGGAACATATCACACACATCCAACAATCCACGCAGTTTGTTGATTACACTGAGAGTGTAATTTTAGCTATTACAATTAATTCAGTGTTTGATAATGAGGTGTTGTCTTCAACCTGGGTTAGTTTCCATTAAGAAATCTTGCAGTAACGTACAGGAAACATTCACCCAAATCCAAAAAAATTGTACCGGAAGACTTGTGAGATAGGGAAGGATTACTTTCTACTTGTCGAGGATTCTAAATCAGCATCTTTAGCACTAGAATAGAATAGAAGATCGAATAATAGCTCTCAATTGTTCTGTTCATCCTCTCAGCTAAACCATTCAATTGTGGTGTCTTGGCTGGAGTCTTCTCAAGCCTGATCCCATGAGCTCTACAATAGCTCTCAAACGGCCCTCTATATTCACCACCATTATCTGCTCTAACTGCCTTAAGCTTCTTTCCTGTTTCTCTTTCAACTCTGACATGAAACTCCTTGAAGACATCAAAAACTTGATCTTTGGTATTTAGAGCTGTGGTCCAGACTTTCCTTAAGTGGTTATCAATAAAGGTTACAAAATAGACAACACCTCCAAGAGTTTTATCTCGCACAAAATAAACATCAGTGTGAATCAAATCAAGAATATTTGATTTCCTATGCGGAGGATAAGTATGAAATGCAACTCTATATGACTTTCCAACAATACAATCAAGACAAGTTTTCAGAGGTGTACCTTGCAAACTTTGTAGGAGTTGCTTCCGGGCGAGGATCTGCAGGCTCTTCTCGCTCATATGGCCAAGTCTCTTCTGCCAAAGGTCAATGCTGACACCTTTTTGAATCACATTTGCCTCTCCCTTGCACAACTTTGCTTGTGTGACATAGAATGTATTCATCTTCTTTCCTTTTACAACAATCATTGACCTTTTGGTGAGCTTCCATCTACCATCACCAAAATAGTTGCAATAACCATTATCATCTAGCTTACCGACTGAAATCAAATTGAGATGGATATCTGGGACATGTCTCACATCCCTCAACACCAACTTCATTCCAAGATTAGTCTTCAAGCAAATCTTTTCAATACCCACAATCTTTGAAGCATCACTATTTCCCATCTTGACATTTCCGAAGTCACCAGAAGAGCACGGAGTGAAGAAATCACTATGAGGAGTAACATGGAAAGATGTACCAGAATCGATGACTCAATCACTATCCTAACACACCAAACTAAGGCAACTATTATCAGAAACAATCACGATAGCACCATCTTGCCGAACTGCATTAGTCTTCTTCTCCTCTCTTTTGCCGACTGCAAGATCCCTTTTCAAAATCCTGCACTCATTCCTCAAGTGACCCAGCTTGTGGCAATGAAAACATCTAATGTCTTTTCTGTTCTTAGACTTTCTCCTGGATGCATCGTGTTTACCATGTCTTTGTGGATATATGTCTTTACTTCTCCCACGTCTCACCAGCTTCTAAGAAACTAGAACATCAGAAGAAGATTCACCTCGTTCTTTTCTTCTTGCATTTTTATTAAGCAAACTATCTTTAACCATCTCCATGGTCAAAGTCCCACCAGGTGCAGAAGTGCTCAATGAAACCACCAATGTTTCCCAACTATCTGGTAGAGACCCCAGAAGTAAGAGCGCTTGTAGCTCATCCTCAAGCTTAAGCTTCATACCGGTCAACTGATTCACTAACCCCACAAAGTCACTAGTATGCTCAGTCATACTTTTCCCATCCTTGAACTTCAAATTCACAAGTCTCTTGATGAGTAGTGCTTTGATTCTGAAAGTGTTTTTCTCATATAGTGCCTCCCATTTTTTTCATAAAGTGTCTGCTTTGGTTTCCTCTACTATGTGATGGAATATATTGGGATCTACCCATTGCCTAATCGTATCGGAAGCTTTCATGTGCAATGTAGCCCAATCCTCATCACTTTTATCTGTTGGCTTTTCTTTGCCCAATACCAGCAGAAAGAGATCTTTGCAATAAAGCAAGTCTAACATTTTTCTCTTCCAAATAGCATAATTCCAAGACTTTAATTTCATCATCCCAAAAGAATTTTGCTCCTCCATTTAAACACACTGATACTCCAATCTCTTTCCACAACCCAACCAGTGCTCTGGTACCAGTTTGTTGGGGATAAACTCCAATGTGGAGATAACAAAACAACCAAACCAACAATATCTTGTTTGCAAAATGAGATAACCAAACAAGCCAAATCAACCAAAGTTCTAATGCAAAGGAAATAACCACAAAGCAGTAAAGATGACACCGATAATTTTAACGTGGGAAACCCTCCAAGATATCACTACTAGAGGCTCACCAACTAATATCAACAATCATCAAGATAACACCTATATTGCTTAATAACAAAAGTTCATCCCCTAATCGATGGATCACAATAAAACCTTCTAGATCACAAATCTAGGTTTACCAAATAAAATAGATATTAGAGGTTAAGAGAAAGGTATCACCAAATGAAGCAAGGTTGTGAGAACAAGGATCCATCCTCTCTCTGTCATTTTGCTTCTTTAGCTAATCTCTTCTCTTGCCCCTCTTTGATCGTATCTAAAAGGCCAGTGGAGAAGGTCTCAAAGTTGTCCAGCAGAGTTTGGTGGATTTCCTCCTTTGCCTCGACCACTTGGGTCCGTACTTCAGCTCGCACAATTGGCACAATATGCTCTCCAATGCTTCTTCCTACCATGGCATGGATGAATTGCTGGAGGTCCCTATTATAAGTACTGGAGCTCAAGGGCTCAATTGTCATGACTGGGGGTTCCTTGGATAACACTATTTTATTTAAAATGGTAGATATTTTCGCAGTGGTGGTCAGTGCCAAAGATGGATTCGCAGTCGAATCAACATCTTCTGTTGTAATGGGTTCATTCTCCTGAACATGTTCTGATGGGTTTTGTATACTGAAAGCATTTATTATAATGAGTATACAACGGTTTATTTCTCCTATCTGTTAAGAACCGTACATGTATGAACAATGGTATCCTCTTGTCTCACCGATAGGGACGATCATACGGCGTGTTGCAGATCGCAGAAGACAGTATGATCACTTGACCTAGTGAGACATAAACCTGATCACAGCCGAGACAGCGTATGAGGATACGTCTGTCCGGATGGCTGCGACATTGTCGGAATAAGTAGTCTGTCTTGGTTACTTGACATGCTGGTACGTAGAGGTGGCGTATTGATGGAACGCAGTGAGATGTATTCTTCTGTCTGACATCAGCAAATACAAGATCTCATTATATTGATTGAGTCCAAACCCTAACGAAGGTTCAGGGGTTTGCACGGGTTGACTGTTGCTTTGACTTGCCATGGTGGAGAGCCTAAGTAACGTGCTCGTATATCCGCATCTTGGGTAACATCAGTTCGTGTAGTACCGCCTGAGACTGGGTTTAGGTAACCATATCCGAGTTATAGGATGGGGACATTCCCTGAGGAGCTCAATAACATTCATCGTGCCAAAGTCCAGCAGGCTGATTAATTTCAGGCACGAGTGATAAGGTTTGAGTGGTACTACTCAGGAATAATAAGATATTAATTAATTATAGTTAGAGCTTGTCAGAGGCTCCGATTAATCAATGGATGTCCGGTAACCTTAAATATGGGGATTCTCAATTAATGCAACCCGTTCACATAACGTGGTAATAAAGGGGTAGGTCAGTATTAATTCTGTGGTGAAAAAGAATTAATATTAATTAATTAATTGTGTCATGGGTTGTGGACATGGGAATTAATTAATTTATCGGCCCACTTTATTATTTGCATTAGGTCCCAGGTCTGGCCCAACAAGTGTGCTGAATTGAGCCCAGGAGCCCACTAGGGTTTTACAACCCTTGGTCTATAAATAGACCTCTCACTCTCTGAAACCCAAGCCACTTCATAACACAATTTGAAAAACCCTAGATCTAGAGAGTTAGATAGGGGGCGCCGATTTCAGAGAAAGAAAGGAGGAGAATTTTCGAATTCTGGTCCTGCTCAAGCCACAGATCTACGGAGTCCTCACCAGTAGTAGATCTGATCAGCACCGGGATACAGATCTGAAGATCTAATCTGGAGAACAAATTTCTTTCTTTCTTCCTCTTTATTTTTGATTTTAATCTAGAAATTAGATCTCTAATTTCTGTTTCTGCAGATTAAATCGGATTGCGTGGTTGATTTCAAATTGGAAATTCAAACGCAAAAGAACGGTTCAGACACGACGGAATAACAGTAATTCCTCAATCCACGACATGCATTAAATTCATAGGAGCATGCTAGGGTTTTGTGAATTTTAATTATGTGCAATATCCATAAATCGATCCGGTTTAAATTGGTCTTTGGTGATTCGGTTCACGGTAAAAACCCTACAATTGGTATCCGAGCCTGGTTTCTGATTTATGGCTCTGTTGTTCATAATTGAATTCAATATGCATGTATGTATTTATTATTTTGTGGATGTTTGGTTTTTGTTCCTCATGGCAACCCGTTGATTCAGCCCGCGGTAGTTTATCCGTGTAGAGCTGAATTGTTTTTGTAAAATCACGAGAAAATTCGTGATTAGTGTAGATTTGAAAGATTATAATAGAATAGTTTTTTCTGTAATTTTTCAAATTTAATTTGGACGGGTCGAGGACGAAGAACGAAGACGGAGCCGACGAAGGGCGGTGCACGGCAGCGACAGGCGGCCGCACGCGCAGCCGCGGGCGACAGCGCGCGGCAGCGTACGTCGCAGGCGGCAGGCGAATGACAGCGGCGCCGGGGCAGCGCACGTGAGGCGCGCGCGCGAGCGTGCACGACGTTGTGTGCACGCGGCGGCGGCGGCGGCGGCTGTCGTCGGATGTTGTTGTCCCTGCGACGGTGGCTCATGTTTTGGTGGTTTGTGCAATCTTGTGTAAACCCTAGGGTTTGCATTAGGGTTAGGGCAAATCATCAGATCACAAAGGCCTAAATCCCAAAAGATTTGTTAGTTGAAGATTTGGAGGCCCTTGCAGATTTGAAAAGATTTGGAATAATCCAAATTAATTCAAAATTCAAATTGTAATAGATATAATCTATTTTTCTATTTTTGGGGCCACTAGGAATTTTTGTTTGCCTTAATTGTCCTCGTATGATATGTGATTTATTTATGTGCGCAATTAAGCATGTGTAGATAATAGGAAAAGCATGTTTTATCGCTTTTATTATTTACAGCTTTTCAAGCATGCTTATGTGATTAATTTCGTTTGTTGGATTATATTTTGGGAATTTTTGGGCTTGTTTAATTACATGCGAAAATTTGGGAAATATATTGACTAAGAAATTATGTGTGCGCATAAAGAAACCTTTTAAAATAAAAATACTGAGCAGATTTTTTTAATTAAAATCAATAGACCTCCACAAAGCGGTCCTAGGCTGTAAGTGTATCTCTCGTTCTAGTAAACGTCTACGAGTGTAGCTTGCTAGTTCCTAGAGGTGCATGGGTACGGTTGTTGGGATTTCTAGACAAACAATTTAAATCATGTGACTAGTGGGAGGGCTTTGCGTAAACGTCTACGAGTGTAGCTTGCGTAGACCTCTTTCACAAGTATTCTATGATTGATTTAAATTATAGATAACAAAAGTTTTAAGGGCTGTGCGGTATGGTTACGTGCCATGCTAAACTGTCTCTTTTGGCCGGAGTTAAATTTGTGGTTAATTGCTTAGAAGCATCTTAGAATATAATGCAAGAATTGCATCCCTGTTCTAGAGAGATGGCTTGGTCTAAGGTTTTTACTAATTATTAATTTCTAGTGTCAAAAGCATCCTGACATGGTAGTGAAATTAAATGGATTGGGGCTTAAAACCCGCAGTTCTGGTTGAGGGTGACATCGTTAACGTCTACGAGTGTAGCTTGCGGTGGGAACTCTTGGGAAATTAGTGGATAACATTTGTATTTGATTTATTAAAAGGTTTTCAATGCATTTGTTTTCGAAGTTCAACATGTATGTTCTTATTTAAGATCTTTATTGTTTCAGATATGTCTATGTCTACTGTTGATCATTTACTTACTCTCAATCCTCTAACTGGTCCGAACTTCCATGAATGGAGTTTTTGCATCAAACACATCCTTTATCTGAACTTTACATGGATTCACTGTTGTGTTCTCAAAGAGAAGTGTGCGAACTTGAGCTTGAATTCTATGACAGATGGGAGGATGCTGATGAGTATGCCTTCTGGCTCATCATGGGTTCCCTGTCTAGAGAATTAAGGCATAAGTATGAACATCTCGAAAGGGCTGGAGAGCTTTGGAAGGAACTCTCGACAGCCTTTGGCAAAGTGGAGCGAACTATTAACTGTAAGCTTGTGCACAATCTTGTGTGCAAGAAGATGGTTGAGGATAGTTCAGTGACTACCCACATGATGTCTGTGATTGATCTCATGAGACAGTATACGGTGCGGGGTGGTAATATCAGTACGCAAGGCGAGATTGATATTATCTTGAATTCTCTTCCGGAATCCTATCATGACTTTAAGGTAGTTGCTGCTGCAAAGGGAGAGTATGCTCTGCATGAGCTGCTTGAGGATCTTGTAGTGGAGCAGTCTACCATGCGAGCACAAAAACCTATTTTGTCTGGTTCTAGTACTGGTTCGACAACCTCTAAGGTTGGAGACGATGGTGCTGAGAGCAAGTTCAGGAAAACAGGCAGTGATAGCAAGTCCAGGAAGGGGAAGAGAGCCAAGGTCACTCCAAAGAAGAACGAGTGTGCTGGATACAGAAAGGTACGTCATTTGCATTTGTAACAGAAACATGTTTAGCATCGGTTTCTACTCATTCGTGGGTAGTGGATACTGGAGCTACTAATCATGTTTGTTACATTTTGCAGGGGTTCACACCGAGGAGGGTGCTGAAGAATGACGAGGTTACCATCTCGATGGGGAACGCAGCACAAGTGAGTACAGCTGCCATTGGAGATTTCACCTTGTACTTTGATGATTCTGTTTTAACTTTGAGAGATGTTTTGTACGTGCCAGATTTTTGGCGAAACCTTATTTCAGTTTCCAAACTTTATGTTGATGGATATTTAGTTATTTTTTATAGTGGTGTTTCTATCATTGGTAATAACGGTGTTATCTGTCGTGGAATGCTGAATAATTCTCTCTATGTTTTTAACTGTAATCATAAGTCTTCCGCAAGTATTGCATGCAATTCATCCGTAATTGATAATCCTTGGAAGAGAAAACTTACTTCTTCTGATGAGGATCTTACATATCTCTGGCACTTGAGACTGGGTCACATCAGCTTGAAGCGGATTCAAAGACTTGCAGATGATGGTACATTGGACCTAGTCCGGACTGTACCTTATCAAGTCTGCAAATCCTGCATCGAGGGCAAGATGTCAACTAGGCCTTTCAAGGCTAGTCAGTCTCGAGTAGAGGAAGTGTTGGAATTTATCCATTCTGACTTATGTGGACCGATATCCACACAGGCTCGTGATCATTGCTATTTCTAACAGATTAATTATAATAACAGCGGCAAATAAATTTG
>JAPKLW010001847.1:9428-26961 GCA_026898455.1 Plectranthus barbatus | reverse complement strand
AATCTAGGGCTAAAGATATGAATAAATCCGAATTTTATCAGATTTCCGCGCCAGAAAATAGCCCTTCGTCGACCGAGTCTGATTCCCGTCAATCGATGAAGCATTTTTGTCTCCGTCGATCGTGTCTATTTGGCGTCGGTCGACGCAGCTTTTCGCCCTCCTGCGCGGTCTCACGGTTTTGGCCATAACTTTCTCCTCCGAACTCCGATTGACCCGACTCCAGTTGCGTTGGAAAGCTAACTCAAAGATCTTTCCATCAATGTGCTCCATTAGCTCGGCTTCCAGCTTTGGAAGAATTAGTGCATGTTTC
Source organism: Plectranthus barbatus (assembly GCA_026898455.1). NCBI lineage: Eukaryota > Viridiplantae > Streptophyta > Magnoliopsida > Lamiales > Lamiaceae > Plectranthus > Plectranthus barbatus. The sequence goes on along the minus strand of JAPKLW010001847.1, from coordinate 26,651 downwards.
TTTCAACATCTGCTGCTTTCGGTACGGATTTCCATTGGATTTGGCTTAAAACCTGCAAAAACACCAACACGCGCATAATACCACCTAATATAGACTCATGCACATAATATATATATAAACTCAATAAAACTATATAAAATAGTAAAAAATAATATAGATAAGTGAGTACAATAATGAGCTTATCAGCTCGTGGAGGGTACGAGTACTTCCTCACTTTCATTGACGACTACTCAAGGTACGGATACGTTTACCTGCTTCGCTACAAGTCTAAATGCTTTGAGAAATTCAAAGAGTTCAAGGCTGAAGTAGAAAAGAAGGTCTGGAAAACTATCAAGTCGCTGCGATCTGACCGCGGTGGCGAATACCTCGGTAACGAGTTCCTGCAATATTTGTCTGAAAATGGGATTACATCCCAGTGGACTGCACCGGGTACTCCCCAGCAAAATGGTGTAGCTAAAAGAAGAAATAGGACTCTTCTAGAGATGGTAAGATCAATGATGAGTTATGCAAACTTACCAATTTTGTTTTGGGGCTACGCATTGGAAACAGCAACTTACGTGCTTAATGTGGTGCCTTCTAAATCAGTTCCTAAGACACCTTCTGAGCTCTTCCTTGGTCGCAAACCTAGTTTGTGCAAGTTTAGAGTATGGGGCTGTCCGACACACGTACTGTCGAAGGAACCTGATAAATTAGAAAGCAGGTCAAAAGTAATGATGTTCATAGGGTATCCCAGGCAAACGAAAGGTGGTTACTTTTACTGTCCTGAGAGTCAAAGAGTCGTTGTTAGCACCAACGCTAGATTCTTGGAGGACGAGTATGTGAGTAATCACAGGTCAAGGAGTGATATCGTTCTTCAAGAAATTGAGAACGAGAATGCAATTCCAAGGGAAGGGGAATGTGTAGATGTGGGTGCACCTGTGAGAGGCACAGCACCACAGACACGTTCTTCAGTGCAATGTTTTTTAGTGCAAGGTGCAGGGCCACAAGTCACTGCACCTACTACTGACACGACACCGATGCCTCGTCGTAGTGAGAGAGTTATTTTCCAGCCAGAAAGGTACATGTTCGTGGGTGAGTCTTCGGACTTGAGCCTGGAAGACGGACATGAGGACTCTGACCTACTGACTTACGAAGAGGCAGTGCAAGACAAGGATGTTGCCAAATGGCGTGTCGCCATGGATTCTGAAATTGAATCCATAACTGCTATGGATGTATACCAAAAAACTGATTTGCCGGATGGCTTTAGGGCCATAGGTTGCAAATGGGTATACAAAAGAAAGAAAGGGGCGGATGGAAAGATCACGGCTTTTAAAGTCAGGCTGGTGGCAAAGGGTTGTAGTCAGAAAGAGGGCATTGACTATGACGAAACCTTTTCACCCATAGCCATGCTCAAATCCATCAGGATACTCCTTGCCATAGCTGCGCATATGGACCTCGAGATCTGGCAGATGGATGTCAAAACCGCTTTTCTAAACGGTTACCTGGAAGAAGGTAGAGACATCTATATGCAGCAACCCGAAGGTTACATAAGCAAGGGCGAAGAACATCTTGTCTAGAAGCTTAGGAAGTCCTTGTATGGACTTAAGCAAGCTTCAAGGTCATGAAACTTACGTTTCAACGATGTGATTAAATCCTATGGATTTGCACAGTTGGAAAACGAAAGTTGTGTTTACCGACTTTGTGTCAGTGGGAGCGCGGCCTTCCTTGCACTATACGTTGATGACATACTCTTATTTGGAAACAACGAGGGAGTGATGTCCAAAATCAAGGTTTGGTTATTCGAACAGTTCCAAATGAAGGATTTGGGAGAAGCTGGCTACATTCTTGGGATTAAAATCTTATGAGATCGTAAGAGAAGAATGTTGAGCTTATCCCAGGCATCCTATGTGGATACTGTGATAGCCCGGTTCAGCATGCAACTCGCCAAGAAAGGCTTGCTACCTTTCAGACATGGTGTTCGTCTTTCTGGTGGGTAGTGTCCTCAGACACAGCGGGAGAAAGACAAGATGAGTCTTGTACCATACGCTTCGGCTGTGGGTAGTCTCATGTATGCGATGTTGTGTACCAGGCCAGATATCTATTATGCCGTTGGCATGGTACCAAGATATCAGTCTAACCCTGGACAGGCGCACTGGACTGCTGTAAAGCACATCCTCAAGTATTTGAAAAGAACTAGGAATTTCTGCCTAGTTTATCAAAATGAGGATTTGTGCCCTGTGGATTATACAGACTCGGATTTCCAAGGGTACCAGGATGAGAAGAAATCGACCTCAGGATATGTGTTTACCCTGGGAGGTGGAGCTGTATCTTGGAGGAGCTCAAAGCAGAAATGCATTGCTGACTCCACCATGGAGGCGGAATATTTCGTCGCCTCCGACGCCTCGAAAGAGGAGGTGTGGCTCCGGAACTACCATTTAGAGTTAGGCGTGATCCCGAGTTTGCCAAGGAGCATCACAATTTATTGTGATAACTCTGGTGCAGTGGCAAACTCAAAGGAACCGCGGTCTCACAGGGCAAGCAAACACATAGAGAGAAAGTACCATATCATACGAGAAATCATATCAAGGGGCGATGTGCTGATTAAGAAGATTGACACTGCTGACAATCTTGCTGATCCATTTACAAAGAGCTTGCTGCAGAAAGTTTACGAAAGACATATTCGTGAGCAGGGTCTGAGGTGGATGCCGACCACTGATAGTGGTTAAAGAGACAACAGACTAAATAGACGGACTGTATACTCTGTAATTGCTTAGTTATGCTTTGAGTATAAGTGGGAGATTGATGTGTTTTGTATACTGAAAGCATTTATTATAATGAGTATACAACGGTTTATTTCTCCTATCTGTTAACAATCGTACATGTATGAACAATGGTATCCTCTTGTCTCACCGATAGGAACGATCATACGGCGTGTTGTAGATCGCAGAAGACAGTATGATCACATGACCTAGTGAGACATAAACCTGATCACAGCCGAGACAGCGTATGAGGATACGTCTGTCCGGATGGTTGCGGCATTGTCGGAATAAGTAGTCTGTCTTGGTTACTTGACATGCTGGTACGCAGAGGTGGCGTATTGATGGACCGCAGTGAGATGTATTCATCTGTGTGACATCAGCGAATACAAGATCTCGTTATATTGATTGAGTCCAAACCCTAACGAAGGTTCAGGGGTTTGCACGGGTTGACTGTTTCTTTGACTTGCCATGGTGGAGAGCCTAAATAACGTGCTCTTATATCCGCATCTTGGGTAACATCAGTTCGTGTAGTATCGCCTGATAAGGTTTGAGTGGTACTACTCAGGAATAATAAGATATTAATTAATTGTAGTTAAAGCTTATCAGATGCTCCGATTAATTAATGGATGTCCGGTAACCTTAAATATGGGGATTCTCAATTAAAGCAACCCATTCTCATAACGTGGTAATAAAGGGGTAGGCCAGTATCAATTTTGTGGTGAAAAAGAATTAATATTAATTAATTAATTGTGTCCTGGGTTGTGGACATGAGAATTAATTAATTTATAGGCCCACTTTATTATTTGCATTAGGTCCCAGGTCTTGCCCAACAAGTGTGCTGAATTGAGCCCAGGAGCCCACTAGGGTTTTACTACCCTAGGTCTATAAATAGACCTCTCACTCTCTGAAACCCAAGCCACTTCATAACACAATTTGAAAAACCCTAGATCTAGAGAGTGAGATAGGGGGCGCCGATTTCAGAGAAAGAAAGGAGGAGAATTTTCGAATTCTGGTCCTGCTCAAGCCACAGATCTACGGAGTCCTCACCAGTAGTAGATCTGATCAGCACCGGGATACAGATTTGAAGATCTAATTTGGAGAACAGATTTCTTTCTTTCTTCCCTCTTTATTTTCGGTTTTAATCTAGAAATTAGATCTCTAATTTCTGTTTCCGCAGATTAAATCGGATTGCGTGGTTGATTTCAAATTGGAAATTCAAACGCAAAAGATCGGTTCAGACACGATGGAATAACGGTAATTCCTCAATCCACGATATGCATTAAATTCATAGGAGCATGCTAGGGTTTTGTGAATTTTAATTATGTGCAATATCCATAAATCGATCCGGTTCAAATTGGTTTTTGGTGATTCGGTTCACGGTAAAAACCCTACATGTTCTTCTTCACCAGTGATTGGAGAGGGAGGCCTAAAGCTATCCACCCGAGATGGGATTTTGGCCAACATAGTGAGTATCCGCTCCTTAAACTCCATCATCTTCCTGTGATCCTCCACTTTCTTCCATGCGGCTTCTTCTTCTGCTAGTCTTGCTTGCAAACTCAGCAGCTGCATCCATTTGCCTTCTTATTGCTGGTGATTTAAAATTCTGAGTGAACGGGGGTGAATCGAAAATGGCATACTTAGAGGCCGGTAATGAGCGATCTCCTGTGAGCCTTGATCTTCTGCTGCCTGGCAGCTACTTGCTTCTTGGTGTATTGCTGCTTGGATGTTTGATCCATCCAGTCATCCGCCCATTCTGTTATGATGTAATCCACAGAAATATCCTTCTTTTCAACGTGGTCTCGGATAAAATGATGTTTGATATCAACGTGCTTCATCCTTGAATGACGCACTAGATTCTTCGTTATGCACATTGCACTATTGTTGTCGCAGTAGATCGGGACGCTTCCGGTGCTTACTTCGTAATCTTGAAGTTGTTGCTTAATCCATAGCACCTGTGTACTGCAGCTCGTAGCAGCCACATATTCAACTTCTGTTGTGGACATTGCTACGGAGTGTTGCTTCTTGCTGAACCAACTTATCATCTTGTGTCGAAGGAATTGGCATGTCCCACTCGAACTCTTCTGATCTATTCAACATCTTCTAAAGTCAGAGTCTAAAAATCCAACGAGTGTAAGATCATCCGCTCTTGGATACCATTTTCCGAAGGATTGTGTCCCTTTCAAATATCTTACAATCCTTCGCGCCTACTCCATGTGCGATTTCTTCGGATTTGCTTGATATAGAGCACATGTGCCTACAACATATGAAATATCTGGCCTGCTGGCCGTTAGGTATAGTAATGAGCCTATAATACCTCTATATGTTGTTGGATCCACGAATTCGCCTTCTTCATCCATCGAGATTTGATAAGTTGTGCTCATGGGAATCCGTAAAGTCTTTGTCTTTACTGGACAAAATTTATTGATGAGATCATTTGTGTACTTCTTCTGGTGAATGAAGATCCCATCGCTAGATTGCTGAACTTGTAGACATAAGAAATATGACATCTTCCCCATCATGCTCATCTAAAAGTTAGTCTACATAAGCTGAGCAATTGTTTCACACAGTGTTAGACTCTTAGATCTAAATATAATATCATCCACATAGATTTGGACGAGTAGTATGTCTTCAGCATCATTGATCAAGAAGAGTGTCCGGATAATCTTTCCCTTCTTGAATCCATTCTTCAGCAGCAACTGTGATAGCGTCTCGTACAAGATCTCGGGGCTTGCTTCAGACCATACAACGCTTTTCTTAACCTATAATCCTTGTTTCCTCGATCAAAATCTAGAGATTGCTCCACGTAGACTCCCTCCTTTAGTTCACCATTCATGAACGCACTCTTGATGTCCATCTGAAATATAGTGAAACTATGGTGAGCAACATATGCAAGGAATAACCTGATTGCTTCCAGTCGGGCTACTGGAGCAAAAGTTTCATCGAATTCAATTCCTTCGCACTGAGCGTATCTTTAAGCTACAAGCCTTGCTTTGTTGCGAGCGACGATTCCATTCTCGTTATGCTTGTTCTTGAATACCTATTTGGTGCCTATAACCGATTGATGTGTTGGTCGATCTTTGAGATCCCATACGTGATTTCGTCTGAATTTTGACAGTTCTTCCTGCATCGTGTTGATCCAATCGGTGGATTTGAGTGCATCGACAACATTGGTCGGCTCCTCCTGAGATATATAGCAGGCTAGCATTGCACTGTGTCTGGTTCGAATTAGAACCACAAGATCTCCTAATATTGCTTCTAAAGGATGATCTCTCAGCAACCATTTTGGTCTTTGCAACTCAGAGACTGAAATGGTTTGACTGCAAGATGCTCTAATTTTACTTTCTGAAACAAGCACGTTAACAAGTTGTAGGTTACCTAGACTTTCACCTACACTTGCTAAAAAGGTTGTTTATTGAATGGTTGTCTACTTATGCGTCGACTGCTAGATTAGCATTTGCCTGAATGTTGTTTCTTCCGTCAACAACTCGTTCTTGATCATCTTCAGCAGTGTTATCTTCAGCAGTCCTCTCGCTAGTTTGGGGATTCTAAACAACGTCTTTGTATTGCTGAACGATTTCTCCTTCTTGAGTTCCCCCTTGACATGTGAGCTCCTTGAGAGGATTTAGTGTGGCCTCAGCATTACTAGTTGCATCACCGGCCAATTGGGCTTCTTGCTGACCGGCCGAGGTCTCCAACGTAGATGAAGATTCATTCATTAACCTAGTCGGAGCAATTGGTTCAGCTTTGGAAGTATTCGAGCCCAATTGTTCATTGACCTTATTGGTTTCACGAATCACATCTTTCTAATCTCTCATAGTCCTGCGCAATAGAGTAGCTTCATAAAAAATAACATTCCATGTTATTTCCACAAGTTTGGTGGTCTTGTTAAGCACTCTATACCCTTTGTGAGATGGTTGTCCATAATCCTAGGAACACTCTTTCATCAACTTTGGGAGAGAAAGTACTTAATTTTGACTTCCCATTATTATGGATATAACATGGTGAACCAAAAGCACGAAGATGAGCTAAGGAAGGCTTACGACCATGATAGATTTCATAGGGAGTCTTGTCGAAAAAGAAATTCAAGCCACTTTGGTTCTGCATATAGCATGCATACATTATGGCTTCTCCCCAATATCTCTGTCCTAGATCTGTATCGGCAATCATTGTTCGCACGGCCTCCTTTAGAGTCTTGTTCCTTCGTTCTACCAAGTCGTTTTGCTGAGGTGTTCTTGCAGTGGACCTTTCATGTCCTATCCCAGCGTTAGCGCAGAAGTCTATTATTGCTCCGTTACAGAATTTTGTACCATTGTCGAACCTTATTCTCTTCACCGTGAGCTCTTTGTCATTTTGTACTCGAAGTATCAGCTGAGGTAGGACTATCTGGACTTCATTTTTGCTCTTAAGGAGTCTCACCCACGTGTACTGATAAGTTCTTGGATTGTTTTAGTTGTTTTTAAGGCATTTTACTTGTTTTATCATGCATGAAAGGGTTTTCGCACGTATTATGCTCGTGGTGGTGTGTTTGGCAGGATTAAGATTGACTTTGGCTAAGTATGGAGGAAAATGCTCGTGGGAGCTTCGGTTTCGACTGATGCAGACCCGCGTCAGTCGACTTTGACAACTGTGGATCGATCGAGGCAAGGCTAATATAGGACCGATGCAAGAAGTTCCACATCGATCGACACCAACCCACGTTGGTCGACGTCCACCTGCCAGCAGCGATCGATGTGAGGTCAAAGTGGGGATCAAAGCGAGCATCCATGTCGATCGACATGGCATCACGTCAGTCGACGCTGACTCTATTAAACAAAGATTTGTCGAGACTTGGAGATAGATTATAAGAATAAATCTGTGGGGTTAAGGAGTTAATTATATTTTCTCAAGACCGAAAGGATAGAGATTAATAATTATTCTACTTTGTGAATTGTCTGAACTAGAATTTTATAATAGTTTTCTGATGTTCCACTACGAGAAAGAATTAAATTGGTAGTTAATCAATTCATCGTTACATGTAAGGCATAATAGGTAGAAAACCCTAGGATCTATGTTTTCCAGATTAAAATCCAAAAGTCTTTTAAAATTTTCTATTTCAATTTTAATTTCTAAGTTATTTTGTTTTCAAAAGTCCAAAACCCCACTTTTGAATTTCCCTAAACAATGTTCCAAGAAACTGTGTTTTAGTATATAGGGATTTTTGATATTTCACTCCTCTGGGTTCGATAATTTATTTGCTGCTGTATTATTAGCTTTAGCTAAATTTCTAATCAAAATAATTAGCGATCAAATTTTGGCGCCGTTGTCGGGGGTGAACAGAATTAACCTTACTATTAATTCTGTTATTGGATAATTGATTTAGGTTTTAAATTTTTGTACTTTTAATTTTCGTTCATATTTCGCATTTTTGGTCTCGACATCGATCAAAATAAGCTCACATTAGTCGACGTGAACATTTAATTCGCGTCGATCGACTTTTGCCCACGTCGGTCGAAGTCGAGGTCGGAGTTAGTATTTTCTTTATTTCAATTTTTGTTTCGTTTATTTTATTTTCAGTTTTAATTCACTACCACTTTTGTTGTGCAGGTAGTATATGATTACAAGAGCAAGTGGAAAGAAACTAGTGGAATACGATCCAGAAATTGAAGCCACCTGCCGAAGGAACAACCGAAGGAAAAATCAAGACCCAGGGAGCTCAAGCAATCAACTAATGGCTGAAAACATGCAACAACTGCCGCCCCCACCACAATTAACTTCGGAGGAACAAGCTGAACTTGTTCGCGAAGTTCAGACTATGAGGGAGCAACTACAACAGCTGAACCTCGAGAGAAACAACCAGAACAACCGGAACATCCACCGCAACCCGCTCTTTGATGATGATCCTGAAGAAGTGGAACCGCTAGAGGAACCTGATAATGCTGATGATGAGGACGAGGACGAGGACGAGGACGAGGATGTCATTCAGAAGAGATACCATCCTCGATTTCAGGAGACAGACTTCAGGGTTGGCTTCAATGCCAACAACTTCGAGCTGAAGTCCGGATTGGTGTAGATGGTGCAACAAAAACAATTTGGTGGAAGAGCTACTGAGGATCCTTATACGCATCTTGACAATATATACTACTCTGCAACACTGTAAAGATCAAGATAGTTAGCTATAGTGCGATCAGAATGCTTCTGTTTCCACTCTCCCTGCGTGATAAAGCGCAGGCCTGGTTTTCTGCACTGGACAAGAGCAACATCAGCACTTGGATGCAACTGAGGAATGAATTCCACGAGAACTTTTTACCTCTTAGCGTCATCAGGCAGAGACGGAAAGACATCACAAGATTCGCCCAACGACCTGAGGAGAACTTCTACGAGACATGGGAGCGGTACAAGGAGTTTCTCAGAGCCTGTCCAGGATATGGATTGTCATTAGGAGAGCAAGCCGAGATTTTCTACGAAAGGCTGAATGAGAGGACTGTGGACTTGGTGGACGCCACACTGGGATACAACATTATGGCGAAGAGTGGAAAAAGGTCCATGGAGTACTTCCAAAAGATGGCCAACAATAATCACAGGTGGTCTTCAATTCAGCATCGGCCTTTAAAAGATGTGGAGAAGGTCACTTAAGAGGTGGTTCTAGCCGCCGAGGTGAAGAAGCTGCAGGAGGACTTTGCTGCACTGAAAGTTGAGCATCCTGTTGCAGCTGTAGAGCCTATCCAAGCTCCGGTTGAGGTGGACTTTGCGGACATCAATTTTGTCCAAATAGGTGGTTCCCAAAATAACTACCGTGGAGGATATCAGCAGAATAACAAGTCCTACAACTACGACAATGCGAGGAACCATCCAGGATTCTCTTATGCAAACCCTCAAGCAGCGGAACAACCACCACTCAAATTTGTTGTGTTGAATGGAGCCGTGGTGGAGAAAAAAAAGCCAAATCTCGAGGAGATTTTGGCTAAATTCATGCAATGATCGACTGATAAAGTCGAAAAGTTGGAACAAGAAATATCCAGAGTGAACACTAAGGTTGATCGCGTGGAGAAGCACATGCAGATAATCGAGACTCAAGTCAATCAAATCACCAATGCCCTCAGAGCCCAGCACAAACCCGGTCAATTACCTAGCAACAGTCAAGTCAACCCCAAGAACAAAAGGAACGAGGTCAACACCATCACTCTCAGAGGGGGAAAGTCGTATGCAGGGCCAAAGAATCCAAGATCGGACCCAGTAGAGATTGAGAAGATCGAGCAGATTGAAAAAGAGAGGCCTTGGTTTTGACTGATGTGGAGGACGTCGGTCAATGCTGGGGCTTGGGTGAGACCATCGCACAACACTCCATGTCGACCAACGTGGAGCCACATCGGGCGATGCCGACAACCCCTCCACCTATGAAAAAATTGCCAATGCCATTTTCACAGCAGTTTTCCAAGACAAAGATGAATGAACGATATCCACGCTTCTTGGAGAACATAAAGAAGGTGCATATCAATATTCCACTGGTTGAAGCATTGCAAAAGATGCCTGGCTACATAAAATTTCTGAAGGAAATGGTCTCTTAAAAGAGACCATTCATGGAGCACGAGACGGTGAATCTATTTTAAGAGTGCAGTGATGTGATACAAAAGAAGATGTCACTGAAGAGGGAGGATCCGGGATCATTCACTATCTCCTACATCATTGGAGGACAGACCTTTGAACACGTCCTGTGCGATTCCGGTGCATCAATCAACCTAATGCCACTATCAATTTTCAAGAGGCTGGCGATTGGAATCATCAAGCCGACTACCATCTCACTTCAGATGGCCGACAAATCTGTATTCTACCCGAGGGCCGAGGGGCATTGTGGAGGATGTGCTCGTCAAAGTGCAGGACTTCATCATCCCGACCGATTTTGTGGTCTTAGACATGGAAGAAGACCACAACGTTCCGCTGATTCTAGGGAGGCCGTTCTTGAAGACTGGAGGAGCTCTGATCGACATTCGAGATGGAAAACTTATGTTTCGAGTCAATAACGAGTCAATCACCTTCTCTATTTATAAATCTATGCAGAAACACAACGACGGGAGCTACCAGGAAGAGTGTCATATGATCGACTACTATAATTCAGTGATTTCATCTCCCTTCTCTTCTCTTATATCTGATCAAGATTTTCTGAAGAACTTTTTACTGCATTCGTTGTTTTCTTCTTCAAACTTGGACGAAGCCGATGATGAGATGGTGGACCTAGTAATGAAGCTGGACGTGCATGAGGAGATACAACGGGCATCGGAGAATAAAAGAGAGCGGTTACCAGCCCGATACTACCAAAAATCAAAGGGAAAATGAGGTGAGGCCTCGAGTTTGCTCGACGCGAGGAGCTAGTTGACCGACAGATGCGATTCCTATGCATCGGTTGATGTGGCTTTGACATCGGTCGATGGGTCAAGAAGGTCGACATGTCAAGCACATTGATCGAAGTAGCGAGATGTGGAAAAGGGTCTTTGGCGAACACATCCATGTCGATCGATGTTGAGAGCATGTAGGTCGACACCGAGAGCAGTTCAAAGATTTCTAACTCCAATCCGCCTGCTCTAGACCTCAAACCTCTACCAGTACATTTAAGGTACACATTTATGAGCTTTGAGGATACTTATCCCGTAATCATTTATGCTTTTCTGACGCAGGTTGAGCTAGAGAGATTGCTCCGAGTTCTAAGGAAGTACAAGTCCCCCATTAGATGGACGTTAGGATACATCAAAGGGACCAGCTCTTCACTTTGCATGCACAAGATTATTCTAGAGAAAGATGCAAAGCCAAAAAGACAGGCACAACGGAGACTGAATCCAATTATGCAGGAGGCCGTGAAGAAAGAAGTTCTGAAGCTTCTAGATCAGGGCATGATCTACCCGATCTCTGTCAGCAAGTGCGTGAGCCCCACTCAAGTGGTACCCAAGAAAAGAGGGATGCAAATCGTGAAGAATGATGATGGATAAAAGGTCGCGACAGGACCTTTCACTGGACGGTGGTTTTGCATCGACTACCGGGCTTTCAATGCCGCCATGTGCAAGGACCATTTCCCCTTTCCTTTTATTGATCAAATGCTCGATAGATTATCTGGTTATCCATTTTACTGCTTTCTTGATGGTTACTCAGGATACAACCAGATCTCGGTGGCACCGTAGGACCAGCACAAGACCGCATACACCTGCCTAAGGAGTATCTGCATACCGGTGGATGCCATTCGGCCTATGCAATGCACCGGCGACCTTCTAGAGATGCATGATGGCTATCTTCCACGATTTGAACCAAGAAGTCATGGAGGTATTTATGGATGATTTCTCCATTTTTGGTAGCTCATTCGATGTTTTCTTGCAGAATCAGGCTATTGTACTAGAGAGATGCACCCAGACAAACCTGTGTCTCAACTGGGAGAAATGCCATTTTATGGTGCGAGAGGGGATGGTGCTGGAACATCGAGTATCAGCTGAATGATTGGAGGTAGACCGAGCGAAGGTGGCTGCCATTGAAAAGATGGCACGCTGACAAACATCAATGGAGTTCGAAGTTTTCTCGGCCACGCCGAGTATTATAGGATATTCAACAATGACTTCTCGAAGATTTTAAGGCCACTGTGCAACCTTTTAGAGAAGGATATCTCCTTTTTTTCGATGATGATTGTGTGCAGGCCTTCGAGAGTCTGAAGAAGGCCCTAGTGACTGCACCAGTATTGACTTCGCCGATTGGAGTAAGCTGTTCGTAATTATGTGCGACGCCAATGACTTCACAGTTGGAGCTGTCTTAGGCCAGTTGAAGGGCAGATTGTTCCACCTCATCCACTACGCCATCAAGAGCATGAATCTGGCACAGTGCAACTACACCACCACCGAGAAGGAGATGTTGGCGGTGGTTTATGCATTTGAAAAGTTTCGGACCTATCTGATAGATTCGAAAGCAATTGTCTACATTGACCATGCCGCCATCAGATACTTTTTCGCGAAGCAAGATGCCAAGCCTCACCTGATTTGGTGGATTCTGCTACTTCACGAATTTGACTTCGAGATCAAAGGACAAGAAGGGAAGTGAGAACGTGATCGTTGATCACTTATCATGATTGGAGCCACCAGTTGAGAGAGATGACCAGAAGATGAGGATCCGAGAGACCTTCCCAGATGAGCAGATCTTTGCTATTTAGGATCTGCGAGAGACTTACTAGTCCAAGACACCATGGTACACTGATTACGCAAATTATCTGGTGATCGGTGCTCTTTTGCCTGATTCCTCTCCGTATGCTAAGAAGAAGTTCATATATGACATTCAATTCTACTACTGGGAGGTTTCCAACCTGTGGCGTCGATATGCTGACGACATCATTCGTTGTTGTGTTCCTGTTAGGAATTATTTTTTTAATTCTCCCTTTAGGATCAAATTTGTAATAGGTTTTGTTGAATCAAAGCCTTAGCATTTGGTCGATCATTGCTAAATTCTAGCATAGTCTAGCAACTATTGTAATGTCCTGTATAGGCTAAGTATTGAGTTGTAATAGATTAGGTTGCTAGAAGTATTTCTAGCAGATTGCTAGAGAAGGCTAACACTTGATAGAAGTCAAAGAGATAGCAGAATACTGAGGAGTCAGCATTCGCTAACACATAGCAGATTGCTAAAGGCATTAGCAATCCAAAGTCGAAGGAATCAGGAATATCCGATATCTATCTAACACCATTGCTAATGAAAGCAAGCAAATCGTTCAAAAGGAGCTTAGCAAAGCAAGACAGCTAAACAACGATTGCTACACTACCATTCTGACAACCGTACTCGCAAGGACAAAACTTTCCAGAAGTAGCTCGAAAAGCACTGTACGAAGCCAGAAAGGACGGTGAAAGTCAAACCACTCTTGGACAAGGAACCGTTGTTTCTAACGGGTATGGAGATTTAAAGTTTGAATCTTCAGGTATAAAAGACAAGTCTAGAAGTGAGAGACGACTACTGCTCATTCAATACACGAACATATTCTCAAGAGATTCCTAAGACAAAAGCAAAAAGCTAAGGAGCAGTCATTTGAAAGCCAACAATCGAAAGATATTAAAAGCCTTCAACAACCAGAGTGTCCCTATTGATTATCTGACACTCCATTGAAGAGATTCCTTAACTTTGATCAAGATTCTTCAATCATTGGGATACCTTCCTTTATTGGAAGCATCCAACAGTCAATTCTCTGAAAAGGTTTTAATTAGGGCGGGCGTCTAGCCGCAATCGAAGTAAACTTCGAAAGGAACTATAAATCTTCCATAGTAGCAAATGCGAGTTTTATGAAGGTGTGCCCTCGACTCTGTCGGAACTACGCCTGAGGAGTTTGGAGTAACGAAGGATAGTCGTGAAGTAGCCGGGTTGAAAGTTCACTGCCTATTTTACTTGAGAGGCGAATCCTTATATTCTGTATACTTACTTAGTGATTTCTTAGCATTTCGGCTAAGGAGTGGACGTAGATCTTTTGATCGAACCACTATAAATACTGTGTCGTTATTGTGTTTACTGTTTTATTGCTTAATTTTTGACTGTGATTTGAAACCTAGCAATAGAGTTGCTAGAATATATCTGCAAGAAAAACCTAAGTAAAGTTGAGCTAAACAATCTTTGAAAAAAACTTAAAGTGCAAGTGAACGTTTAATTCTTCTGCTACAATTCATGTGAGTATTGTGTTATAACCAGGACGACTCTGATCTCAGGGACCAACAAGTGGTATCAGAGCCAGGTTGAAACACCGACTGCTTCTGAGTCGCTTTAAGACCGATCTTAGCTTTCCTTGCGCTGTCACTCTATTTTTTCTTGTTTGTCTAGCTCAGGTGAAGTATACCACGATGTCTAATCACGTTCTTCCCAAGTACAACAAGGAGAAGTTCGAGTCCTAGAAGATGTTGGCCATGATCCAACTCCAAAGTATCCATTCGGAGATGAGAGATGTGCTGGAGAAAGGTCCTATAGAAATCATGAAGGTCAATACCGCAGTAACTCCACCTGCTGAAGGTTAACCACGTCCAGAGATGGTACCAAAGCCCTATGAGGAATTGACGATGGAAGATAAGAAAAGGGGTCAGCTGGAATATGTGGCTATGAAGTTAATCATTGACTGCCAACCCCCTTTGATGGCTGACAAAATCCTAGATTACAAAACAACCAATGGAATTTGGGAATATGTGTGCGAATGCTCTCAGGAAACTAAGCAGATGAAACGTAATAAACTACAGGTGGCTGTGGACAAGTATGAGTCATTCTCAATGATTCCTGGAGAAACCATCCAATCCATGGAGGAAAGATTCAATACAATAGTAGGCAAGCTCAAAAATGTGGGCAAAACCTATGATAGTGGGGAGATGAACAATAAGATAATATCCAAACTCTTCCCAAGGAGTGATTGGTTTATCAAGATGACAAGCCTAAGTGAGAAGGATCTCAGTAAGATGTCGACTGCTGAAGTGTTTTCACAGCTGAAAGACCATGAGTTCATCATCCAACAATCAAAGAAAAATGAGGCTGCTATGGCGCAACCTACTCTATCAAATGCTGGAAATCATGAGGAGTTGGCGTACTTTGTCAAGAAAGATGGATACAAGTGGAAGTCGCCCAGAAAGTTGTTCCACAATCAGGAGAGATCAACTCCAGCAGCAACAACCAAAGAAGTTCCTTCAACTTCTAGCTTGCATTGTGAAGATTAGAAGATCAGCAAGTTGGAGGAACAGATGAAAAAGTTCCAGAGGTTGATCTTAGAGGCTAAAGCTGAAAAGGAAGTGAAGCTGGCCTCAACCAAGCGTTCATCTGAAAAGAAGCCCAGGACGTGCTTTGAGTGTCAATCCCCTGATCACCTAAAACATGAGTGTCCGAGGGTGAGCCCAGAAGAGAGGGAACGTCTCCGTCAAAGATTTGAAAGGAGATCCTTTCGAGCAGTAAACAAGGCGTTGCTGACGAGGACAAAAGTGGCAGATATTCCTGATAATGAAGAGGAATAATATCCCACTGATGAGGAGGAAGAGGCATTGATGGTTCTAATGGTTAACATCGTGGAGGATGCCGAACCAGTTACTGATTCTGAGCAACCGACTGAATCGGCTCTAGCAGTCGATAATCAAGAGGTAATCTCTATTATTTACATTTGTAGCTCAGCATGCATGCAAGAATCGGATGATTCCTCTTTGGATTCCCAGGAAGATTATCTAGCAAAGCTTTCTATAGAACTTTCCAAAGTTTATTCTTTAAAGAATGCTATAGTGAAAGATAATGTCTCACTTAAGTATAAAGTTCAATCCTTGACCGATGAACACTTGACCTTACTACTTGTAGATTGCGTATACTTGCGCATGGTTCTATAGGTACACTATAGCACACAACAGAAGCTGACTCAGCTGTCGAGCCAACTGCATTTCAAAATCCAAATGCTGGTCAAAATGTAGTTCCAAAACAAGGAGATGAAGCTGCTCCAGAACAAGGAGAAGAAGGAGTTTCTGAAGAAGAAGAAGAAGAAGAAACAGTTCCAGTACAAGAATGGGAAACAACTCCAGAATCTAGATGTGAATCTTCTCATGAGGAACATCCAGCAGCTTCTGTGAGTCCAGCTGTACCTATGAAGAAGCCTAGTTGGCTAAGAGATCATCCCAAAGAAGCCATCCTCGATGACATTGGAAATCCTGTTCGAACCAGACAAGGGACCGCACTGATGTCTTACTTCTTATCTCAGATCGAACCAATGAAGATCACAAAAGCTCTTCCATCAACAGAATGGATAAATGCGATGCAGGAAGAGCTAAACGAGTTCACTCGCAACAATTTGTGGTATCAGGTATATTGACCTACACATCAGTCCGTGATTGGTACCAAGTGGGACTTCAAGAATAAAAGAGATGAGACCGGTACCATCGTTCGGAACAAGGCAAGACTGGTTGCAAAGGGGTACGCATAATGCGAAGGGATAGACTTTGATGAGACATTTGTGCCAGTTGCCAGACTAGAAGCTATTCGCCTATTCTTGGCGTATGCAGCTTACCACAACTTCACAGTTCTTCAGATGGATGTGAAGTGTGCCTTCCTTAATGGCGAATTAAAGGAGGAGGTCTATGTCGAACAACCCCCAGGTTTCGAGCAAGGGAACCAAGTCTACAAGCTGAGGAGCTTTATATGGATTAAAGCAAGCACCTAGAGCATGGTATGAAACTCTCTCACAGTTTCTGCTCAAAAGTGGATTAAAAAAGGGTGCTATAGATCATATACTATTCAAGATAAAGGATGGAGAGGACATCATTCTGGTTCAGATCTATGTAGACGACATCATCTTCGGCAGCAAAAATACCAAGTTATGCGAAAAATTTGCCCAGTTAATGCAGAATAAATTTCAGATGAGCATGTGATAAGCTCATTATTTCACTCACTTATCTATATTATTTTTATACTATTTTATGTAGTTTTATTGAGTTTATATATATATTTTATGCATGATATCAATATTAGGTGGTTTTAGGTGTGTTTTGATGTTTAT
>JAPKLW010001846.1:120787-144804 GCA_026898455.1 Plectranthus barbatus | reverse complement strand
GGGGGGTAAATTAATGGTGTTGCCGAAGCTGTGGGAGAGGAGGGGGAGGGTGCAGGAGGGGGTGAGGGAGTCGAAGGGGAGGGGGCGGTCGACTTCGATCTGCTCTTGGGGTTGGGCGGCGGCGGAGTACGAAGAAGCGACGGCGGTGGTGGTTTGAAGCGACGGCGCTGGTGAACGGTGGTGAGAGGTGGTGGTCGTTTCGTATAGAGGAGATGGAGAGCAGCGGCACAGGAGATGAAAATGAGATTTATTTTAGATGGGTGGGGATTTAGGGTTTCAAAGGGTAGGGTGGGAATTTGTAGAAAATTTGAGGGTAGGGTAGTAATTTTAGGTGTAGTTAATTTTGATTAAGTTGTGTTAATTTTTTGCCAAATTAGGAAATGTGTCTAATAAATGGGACGGACCGAAAAGGAATACGCGTCTAATGTAATGGGACGGAGGGAGTACTTTATATCAGAAGTACTTTACATTTAATAATAGATCTTTATCTTCCAGAAGTTTTTCCAGATTATCCTTTGGCAACCTTGAGTAATCAACTAAAACTTTGCAGCTAGCTACTCCAAGAGCCAAAGCAACATATTTGCCAATTTCCCTGCAAGCTCCACTAAAAACAATGGGACCTTCTACTTTGTGATGCACTTTTATATAAGCTTGTTCGACGGTCACAACATGGGCTTTAATGATTTCTTGTTTCTCTTTGTCTATCTCATGTATTTTATCGAACATCTTTTCGGCTTTCATTTTAGGAGTCTCCTCGATGAGTTGAAGCTGGTCTTGGGTGGTTGGTTCTTGAATAGTTTTGATTTGGTGGTAGAGGTTACCAACTTGGTTGGTTAGTGATTGGAGGATGGCTGCAATCTACAAATTTTGTTCCAGTGCCATCAACTTTTGCTCATGGGTTTGTTGTCGTAGATCCTTCAGTGATTCAACTAATGATTGAATTGTATCTTCCAAGGATGGAGAAGATGTTCCTATATGATACTTATGCGGCACAATCTCTCAACGAAAGCACGAAATGATAGGCCCCAATTCAAATAGGGGAAGAACTCCATAAATATTTAAAAGAAGATAGAATAATAAATCTTATTGTATTAACTTATCCAATAACTTTTTGGAACAAAAACTAAATCTTCATTGCTATAGAAAATTGAATCCTAAATAAATAGAAAATCAATAAAGTAATTCTAGATTAAATAAAATAAAACTAAATCTGAGCATATCAACTTACTGCATATATGAAGCCCATCAACATCCGAACATGATCCAGAGGGAGAGAGGGAGACATAAACAGGTTATACATCCTCTAGAACATTGGAACACTAGCTTGTTCAATTACAAAATAGAAACACATAGACAATACTACTCCAGTACTCCACTCAACTCATCATGCAATCATTTTGAAGATCCACATATATTTGATATAAACCAAACACCACCGATACCTGCTTCAATCCATAAGTACTTGTTTACATGCACTGATCATGAAGCCACTAACAATGAGAGAGTTGGAAGCAATGGATGTGTTTAGAGTATCCATTGATCCAAAATGTATTAGATAAAAGAGTATATGAAATAAAGAAAAGTCACTTGATGCCATCACTCGCATCCAGCACTGATTGAGAGCTTGAATACACCTCGTGACCTGTCAGCTCTATGTTGCACTTGATTTTGTTTCTTATCTCCCTCTATTTTCCTCGCAGATGCAATTGCCGATTTCCCAAGATGCTCTATGTTTAGCTTCTCGAGTCTTTCCGTAGCACCATCGGGGATTTCTTTAAGATCTTTACACTTGCTAAGCACGAGATTTCTGAGATTAGGAAAATTATCATTTGGGGCGCTCCACAAAACCAAATAGGTTTCTTCAATGATCAGGATATGAAGAACACGATAACCTCCAGGGTCAATGTTTGTCAATCTGAGGACCTGGAGCGTCTCAATCATTCCATGCCAACTTAAACAACTCGTTAGAATCAAAGTTTGCACCACCTATAGTCAGCATCTTGAGGTTTGGCAGGAACAATCCTGGTTCAGGGAGGCACATCAAGTCCTTGATTGCAGCATCATTAACAAGCTTCAACTTTTCGAGTTGATTAAGTTTTTCCAGGGACTTGGTATTAAAAAGATCAGCTAAGTTCTCATGAATACTCAATCTCTTCAGGTTAGGGGCTCTACTGAATAGGTCGCCCGTGCAACATTTAGGTGATATTCTAGCCAAAGATTGGAGATTTTTACATTCCTCGCCCTCCCCCGTTGGGATTTCAATAATAACAGTTTTCGTCTTCAAATGCATCGTTGCATCATTTCCCAAATGTTTGCTCTTATTATAAGTGAAACACACCTTGTGTTGACAAGAAGAGTTTGAAGGTTCCACAAATTAGAGAAGGCCTCAGACAGAAACCCCAGGGTATCAACAGACAAAGTGAAATACCTTAAATGAAACAGTTTACCTACCTCTCTAGATATTTGATCCAGTGTGATAGACTTGTAATCCAAAACCCTGAGCAACTCAAACAACTCAAAAATAATAGGTGCATATCTTGGAGGCAATTTGACCGGTGCCTTATTGAAACATAGAAGGGAACAAAGGTGGAATGATTTATGCACAATTTGTTTCACATCGAGAGAGAGAAAGTTCTCCAGATTAGCATGGATACAAAGACGACGGTATTGGTCAATGTTAGATATTGGAGGTTCAGTACCTCCATCTGAAAACCTCATCTTTTGGAACAAATTTTCGAGGTGCAGAATGCACTTATCACATCAAGAACGCGACACGTTTTAACATCGCCAATGTGATTTCTTTTGCTGGCCATCACCAAGTTCCTACTTATCAGAACTTTCAGATTATCTTCTGTTGTTTCTTCAAGACTCTGTCTTTGGCAATATTGTATGAATCCTTCCACAATCCACAAGCGAATCAATGTCTAAGTAGGGATCTCATAATCTTCAGGAAACACACTCAAATAAAGGAAGCAATCTCTTAGTTCCTCCGGCAGTCTATTCCAACTGAGTTCAACAATATCTAATACCCGCTCCTCATTGTCATTTTTTAAGAATGTTCTCTAAATTTCAAACACGTCACTCCATGCCTTTTTGATTGCATGTATTTCCTGGTTTTCGGAAAGTTGATCCAGGAGAATTCCTCCTATCACAACTATAGCAAGTGGCAATCCATTGCATTCGTGGGCTATACATTTCCCAACTAATTTTAATCTTCATGGCAGACATCTAACTTTCCAAATATTTCGAACTGAAGAAGTTCCCAACTCTGGTCATCATTGAGGAGCTCGATGGGCTTTCTCAGTCGACTAGCTTTCTCTCTGATAGGCTTCTCGGAGCTAGTGATGAGGACTTTACCCATGTTATTGCTCTCTGACAATACCACCTCAATTTTTTTTCCAAGCATCTATGGTCCAGACACCATCCAAAATCAATAAGAACCTCATGTACTTGAGATAGTGTTGAACTGCCTCAGTTATGGCGTGTTCAGTGTGACCGGACATATCATTGGTGGTGAATTCCTTGAGGATGTTGAGAAACACCTCCTTGTAATTGGGTGTTTTAGTCACATATACCCAAATGCGATTTGGAAACTGAAATATGATTTCATTCTTGAATATCTTACGTGCCAATCCTGGCATGTCGACAATGGAGATAAAATCCAATTTTTCCATCGGTTCAAGAAGATAGCTGATGATGTTTTTTTCCGCATCATCAAAACCAAGAATATTTTCTTCTCTAATCATCTAGATCTGTGATGTAAAAGAACAATTTTAAAGTGCATTCAAATTAGTTGTTATAGATCTCAACAAGAAAACAAATGCATAATTTTAACAGAAAATTAAAAAATATGAATTTTACCTTTCTGGATTTTGGAGTCTTGTAGTTGCTTGCATCCGAGGCACTGCAGTCCATCGTAGTGCAACAAAGTGTTGGGCAGTCCTCACTGTTTCGATGACCTTTCTATTTCTAAGGGATTTCAATTCTTCGGTCAGGCTTGCAGGCTTAGTCTTTTTGATGTTTCGACGCAAGAAATTTATATTTTTTGCTGGTGCAGAGAGGATGCAAGAATTGATGGTATCTTCCACTTCATATACAACATCTCTTATCTGTCTTTCTAATTCTTTGTAGCCTTCTAGCTTGTTTGGCATCTTCCCGGTGCCGTGAAAGAAGACCCTCAACGACTTCAGATCCACCTCCAACTGGTTCAACTCATTTTCTGCGTTGGATATGAGATTAATGTGGTGATTTCCAAGAGGAAAGAAACTGCAACATCAGCCATGGAAAATGGACTTTGAAGGAAAAAATACTTGACTAAAAACAGGGAGATCTGCAACTTCCAAGAAACGTGCGAGGTTTAGGCGTGGCAAGGGCGTGGGAGCACAGTGTGGGTTGCAGAGGTGAGGCACACGGCGACGGCGACGGCGACGGCGACGGCGACGGCGACGGCGATGTGGTGGTGATGCAGTGCTACAGATGGGGAAGATTTTCTGAATTCTAAGCGTTAAAACCTAATCTATTTATTTAAATCCGCACGATCCAATTAGGTTTCTTTCTATTATAATTTTATTTATAAATTATTTTGTTTTGATTTTTTAATCCTTTATATGTTAATATAATTTAAAGTGTATCTTGGTTATAACATAAATTAATATGAAAAATATTACATTAATGTAATCATCTATACTATACTTAAAAGTAGAATCCCAAGTGAATTTTTTTCCCCACCCACACAAAATTCCATAAATAGTTATCCCATCATCTATGGAAAGTAGCTAATGCAATATACAATATATATAAAATAATGATGAATCCAGTAAATATGGTAATGCATGAATAAATTCAATATGGCGTTCGTAATTATAAGGTATGGATAAGGTGAGAATGGATTTTACCGTGAGAAATGTGAGCAGTCATTATAGAGCATTTTATATGCCTTGTATACATTTTCGTAAAATGCATAAAATTGTGCATTATAGGGCAGTTTATATCCATTATATACTATAATGCATATATGGTAGGTATATAATGCATAAAAAAATGGTTACAATGAAAGATAAAATCTAATTATCGTATAATGCATAAAAACTGCCTTGTAATGCACACGGAAATTATTAACTCTTGAGTGTTGGATTGAAATTTGGAAGACTGAGATTTATTCTCATTTTTCACGGTAAAAAAATTCTCATTTGATCCAATCCCTATATATATATATATATAAAACATGTTGCGTTCAAGATGTGATACGTGCATTCTGCACCACGATAGCTTCACATAAGGAGCAAAATTTGTTCCTAGAAATTAGATTTTCAAATGGAGGTACTGAACCTCCAATATCTAACATTGATCAATATCGTCGTCTTTGTATCCATGTTGATCTGGAGAACTTTCTCGCTCTCGGTGTGAAACAGATTGCGCATAAATTATTCCACCTTGGTTCCATTCTATGTTTCAATAAGGCACCGGTCAAATTGTCTACAAGGTATGCACCAATAATTTTTGAGTTGTTTGAGTTGCTCAGGGTTATGGATTACAAGTCCATCACACTTGATCAAATATCTAGAGGGGTAGGTAAAATGTTTCATTTAAAGTATTTCACTCTGTATGTTGATACCCTAGAATTTCTGTCTGAGGTCTACTCAAATTTGTGGAACCTTCAAACTCTTCTTGTCAATACAAGGTGTGATTCACTTATAATAAGAGCAAATATTTGGGAAATGATGCAGCTAAGGCATCTGAAGACGAAAGCTGTTATTATTGAAATCCCAACAGGGGAGGGCGAGGGATGTAAAAATCCCAATCTTTGGGCAGAATATCACCAAAATATTGCACGGGCGACCTATTCAGTAGAGCCCCTAACCTGAAGAGATTTGAGTGTTCGTGGGAACTTAGCTGATCTTTTCAATATCAAGTCCCTGAAAAAACTTAATCAACTCGAAAAGTTGAAGCTTGTTAATGATGCTGCAATCAAGGATTTGATGTGCCTTCCTGAACCAGGATTGTTCCCGCCAAACCTCAAGATGCTGACCATAGGTGGTGCAAACTTGGATTCTAACCAATTGTCTAAGTTGGCGAGGATTGAGACTCTCCAGGTCATCAGATTGAAAAACATTGAATTCCCTGGGAACAATTCCTGGAGAGTTGACCTTGGAGGTTATCGTGCTCTTCATATCCTGATCATTGAATAAACCAATTTGGTTTTGTGGAGCGCCCCAAATGATAGTTTTCCTAGTCTTAGAAATCTCATGATTAGCAAGTGTAAAGATCTTAAAGAAATCCCCCATGGTGCTGCAGAAAGACTCGAGAAGCTAAACATAGAGCATCTTGGATAATTGGCAATTGCTTATGCGAGGAAAATAGAGGGAGATAAGAAACAAAATCAAGTGCAACATAGAGCTGACATGTTAGGAGGTGGATTCAAGCTCTTAATCGGTGCTGGATGCGAGTGATGACATCAGGTGGCTTTTCTTCATTTCATATACTCTTTTATCTAATACATTTTGGATCAATGGATACTCTAAACACATCAACTGCTTCCAACTCTCTCTCATTGTTAGTGGCTTCATGATCAGCGCAAGTAAACAAGTACTTATGGATTGAAGCAGGGAATCGATGGTGTTTGGTTCATATCAAATATATGTGGACCTTCAAAATGATTTCATGATAAGTTGAGTGGAGTACTGGAGAAGTATTATCTGTGTGTTTCTATTTTGTAATTGAACAAGCTAGTGTTCCAATGTTCTTGAGGATGTATAGCTTGCTTATGTTTCCCTCTGGATCATGTTTGGATATTGATGGGCTTCATATATGTAGTAAGTTGGTATTCTCAGATTTAGTTTTTATTTTGTTCAATCTAGATTTACTTTATTGATTTTCTATTTATTTAGGTTTCAATTTTTTATTGCAATGAAGATTTAGTTTTTGTTCCAAAAAGTTATTGGATAAGTTATTACCGTAAGATTTATTATTCCATCTTCTTCTTAAATATTTATGGAGTTCTTCCCCTATTTGAATTGGGGCGTATCATTTGGAGTTCTCGTTGAGAGATGCCGCCGCATAAGGCTTGGGGGCTGCTGGTGTATCACATGCCTTCTAATTTACAGAATACTAAATAAGCCTACGACAATGTTAAAAATGATAACATTAAGAAGAGTCGAGTCTGTTCGAGATTTCAATCATCATACCTAGTAAGAGGACATGAGATTCCAAGAGATCTTCATGTGAGAAGGCATTGGAGCGACAAATTGCAGGAGATCGAGATCTCATTTCTCTGGCTGCTAATTCATGAACTTTGCAATGTTTGGCAACACCATCTCCGTGCAATGCAGAAGGGGAACTTTAGATATCCCGCTACCTTTCTGAACATCCAGACCCTCCGGTGATACACTCAGGTTAGTGTATGAGAAGAGCTTTTCGAGTAAGCTTTAACTCCTAGAAGAAGAGAGAAGAGACAGAGAGAAATTGGAGAAAAAAGAAGGATGCTATTTCATTCTTACCCATTTACAATCCTACTCACTGAATATAAGACACACAAATGCATTCACGAGGGCATCCTATCTGTCCAAAAGGACTACAGCAAAATGGCCTCTGGCCTTGATTTTAACCGAATGAAAAAGACAGTACTCAACATTCATAGTTGTCCTCTAACGGCTTGACAAAGCTCTCTCTAATTATCCATGTAGTCTTTGAATTTGGCGGGTTTCTTCCTTTGTCGATTGGGCTTGCCTTCAACAATTTTTGTAGTAGACCCCTCTGCAATATTGGGCTCGATGTCTTGGCTGATATTGGGTTCTTCACTTACCAGCCCATTAGCTTCTTTCTTTCCACTCGTATCATCCAGTCTCTGCATTCTGTAAGCCTCTCCCGTCGTTGCCTCGTAATCTACTCTTGCCAACTGCTTCCATCTGTTGTGGACAAACCACTCCCGTCGTTGCCTCGTAATCTACTCTTGCCAACTGCTTCCATCTGTTGTGGACAAACCACTCGTATTTAGCCCACTATTGGAGTGCCAAGACCTTCAGCACAATGAACTCGTAGCTGCCAGCCATAAAAGAAATTTAATGATCACTCTCACTCTTCATCAAGCTCTTGTACGTAACATTTCACCGACTGATGACTCTCCAACAATGTTGGTAACAAATATGTTGTCAAGTTTAGAACACATCCAAGTTTGATAAATATATCAATTTGATTGGGTCGAAGTTGTGAATTGTCATGAATAAGGCCAATGCAATTCATTCCAGGCTTCCAGCAGTTTGACATCAGAGTGACATACAACAAGTGTAAGATGTGATGTGTGTTTGTCCCCTACTAGGGGCGCAACGGTGAAAGAGTCTATCATGTGACTAAGAGACCATAAATTCGAGATTTCTCGGGGATATCTGAGTATGTAAGTTTAAATAAATGCATTTATATTTTTTTAAAAAATATGTTGTGTATGTGAAGCCATTGTAGACAAAAACAATTATGGTCTTTTCAACCGGAATTAAGGGTGTGCACAACCTAATTTGTTATTGTGTGCGTGTGTGAAGTCATTGTACAAACCAAACCGGTCAAATCATATTAAAGCAGTTTGACATATTGCTTCAACAAATACCGTAAAAAATTATATTAATATATTATTCCGATCGGTTTGAATATTAATTTCACGGATAGTGCAACCAAAAAATAATATAAATATATTTCAGATATTATCAACAATAAATTGGAGAGAAGTAAGCAAGGAACGAGGCCGCAGACACAAGAAAGGAGGAAATGGATGTTGATTTATTAAGAGTGTAGTTTGAAATGATGAAAACCAGGGACCTATATATCCATAAAATGGACCCTTCACCTTTCTATTAAAAAGCATTTAATTAATATTATCATATTTAAAATAATCTTATATTATATAACATGTTTCACGCTTTAAACAGTTGGCAAAACCGATATCATTCAACTAGTAAATTTACAAACCAACCAGATTGATTTGGTTTGGCCCAAACCATACCCCTAAAAGGAATATAGACTGATAGATCAAACAGTATAAACTTTCACGGACCTGATGTTTGCGGTTTGTATGCGGACTCAATTCAATCCATTGATCATTGGACCAAGCACGCGATATTCAGTAATTGCTTCTTGGGAAGCTTCATACCCTGAATTATGAGATATAATAACTCTTTCAGTTTCCCCATCGTTAAGAAGAACCCTGAATTAAGCCTTCTTTTTGCTTGGGTGAACCTATCACCAACGCCCAATATCTCTGATAGGTTGGCAGCACAAGCATCATTCCAATCCTTAAAACGCCCAAGAAAGAAGAGGAAAGTGAAGTTAACAAAAAGCTACAAAAGTTTGCGGGTGTTGGAAAACTCAAGTAGCCCTTGCAAAGCAACAATGCTAAAAAGAACCAGTAACTCGTCTGACATGATTGGCAAATCTGAAACAGATTAATGTACCTTAAGACAGGTGCTTTGTCTTCTTCATATCATTGAACAGCCACTGGAGATGGGAAATGCTTTCTTCAGTTCTTCCCATTAGGAGGAGGCCACTACTCTCTCTGTCAAGTCGGCACACGTAAACGAGTTGGAAAAGGATCACAAAAATTTCAAAGTAAAACGAGTTAGAAAAGGATCACAAGTCGGCACTATAAATATTATGTCACGAAGAATGAAATTATTTGGGTAGTGTCTGAGGATCCCTCGAGTGGTATTATTTTATTTTATTTTACTATTATACAAGTCTTATTCAGTCTCTTCCCTCTATCATCATACAGTCCCACCAACAAATTAAAATAACATTTATTCAAAATATATACCTTCACAGAGAGAAAGAAAAATTTGAAGTAAATTGACCAACATTGATATAAAAGGTAAAAAAAACACAACTAAAGAAGCAGCAGAAGATAAGACCCATACTAGGCCTTCAATGAAATGCTTCTGAATGACTCCAGGAGGGATGTCACTGAAGTAATATCTGAGCCAACAAATGGCAGCGACATTTGCAGGTGAGGTTGAGTTTCTCCCAAGCAAATGGGGGCAAAGATAGCAACGGCCGAGGTTTTGGACCCTTTTTTTGGGATGCCCAAGTGAACTATGTTATTTGATACTCGAATTACTGGGGCGGAAGCCGTTGAGGGCGGACGGATCTTTGACCGTGTGTTATGCCAGCCAGCTGAGAAGTCGTTGAGATTTAGGAGTTTCTTCCGCATAATACAAATGACATAATTATGATCTGAACTTGAATGCAAAATCTCCATGGTTAATTTGTGCACATATTCTAAAAATCAATTCATTTTTGTTGTTCGAGAATCATTAATTATTTATTTTAAATAAGTGGTAACAGATTAATCGGTATGTTTGGATCTAAATTTATACATTTTAAATTTTGACAAATTTATGTGCTCCTAGACATAAAAGTAAATGATAAATGCTTTTACTTTTTTGTCACTATGTAATTAAGGGTCTATACGTTGTTTTTGAATGTGCAGCTTCAACTATGAATATAGTACCTCATAGTTTATGAACTTCATCACTAATGAATAAAACATGGAATCACACTAGCAGCAACTATATCTGAAATCATGCAGCTAGCTGATTGGGTTTTCTGATTAACTAGAAGTTTATAAACTTCATTAATAATGAATTCAAGTTGGAACAACACTAGTAGCAACTACAGGGAACACAAGATAAAGAGACTTAAAGCACACCTGAATATTATCTTGCGGGTGTGGTTTGGCAAATCTTATCATTTCAAGAACAAAGTTATCTCCATTGTACCCTCTTCTGCAAATCTTATCAACCAACTTTCAACAGGACACAACTTGTCATTGCTGCAAAAATGCATAGAAAGTACTCAAGCAACTGACAAATCACATATTCCAACTGTAGAACCATTCACAGCATAACTCCCCCAAACATATAAATCAAATAATAAAAATCTAATTCAATGTAAAGATATTTCTTTTTCCTATTAATAATATTGACAGCACAACCGCATAGTGTATGTCTCAAACATAAAAAATAAAAAAAAAAGAAAGAAAAAAAGATTCGAGGTATGAAATTGATACCTTCTATGGATACGCAAACTGTCAGGCAACTTCCTCTACAAAAATATTATAAATGCAAGAATTAGCATTTTGGTGTGCAAAGGGAACATCACAAAATGTATGGATTTATCCTTATGGATTCTTTTATTAAACTCGGTGAAACAACAAACCAAAAG
This sequence comes from Plectranthus barbatus, assembly GCA_026898455.1. NCBI lineage: Eukaryota > Viridiplantae > Streptophyta > Magnoliopsida > Lamiales > Lamiaceae > Plectranthus > Plectranthus barbatus. The sequence continues at coordinate 133,602 of JAPKLW010001846.1, read as the reverse complement.
AAGAAATTAGGAAAAGCATTAAATATCAAGTTTTAGATCCAAGTAATCCATTGTCACAAATAGTTCAAGGTAGAAAATGGAGTTCTTTAGGTCCTATGGGACTACCAGTGTGAACTCTGCTTTCTCTATTGACATATAAGAGTCTCAACTCGGGGGCAGCACCTGCTCTAAGTCCTCCGTTCTCCAACTAAAGAGTAAACCGGTTCAGTGGGGCAAAAGGAATTAGAATGACGAAATTGGGAACACAATCGGCAAACCAAAAATATTCGTCTCCAGACATGATTAGTGACAATAATGCAGACTTTGCTGGTCCAAAAAGTCTAGCAGAATTGAGAAACAGAAGAAATGGTGAACCTAGTGGAACATCGTGTGATGAATCAACAGCAACTTGGTAAGAAAATATGTAGAAAGTACAAATTCATGTAAATAACTGATAGAGCTTTTGTTTTTATTTCATCAAAGTTCAAACTGCAGAATACAAATTAAGTATCTAATTATACTAATCACAACAAAAAACTTGCGGCTGCAGTTAAAGCAAAGCATGTTTCAAGCAATAAGTTACCAAAACTAGAAAAAGATTTAAATCAGCAGTCAAGAAGCTGAAATGAGCGGAATTAAATAGGAAACAATCCGTGAATAAAATCGAGCGTTACAGGGTGCGGAAATTGGTCATTACCATCAGGGCTTCTTTCATGGTAGTCGGAGCGTTGGCAGCCGCCATGGCTGGCGACGAATTAAAGCTTTCAAGATCGAAGCTGCGGATTAGAGCGGCGTATCGGCTGATTGTTCGAGATGTGGAAGGAAAGAGAAACCCTCGTACGATAATCAACCATTGGTATTCATGCGGAATCGAACGGCATCACCGTGCTTCTTTTTGCATTATATCCTTTTCTAATCCATTTCCTAATTTATTATTGGAGAATTGTCGATCCAGGACCCAAAAGATAGTTTAATTATCGATTCAGGATTCTAAAGATGATTTGTCAATTCAGGACCCGAAAAATCAAGTAATTCTCAATCCAAGACCTGATATTGAGGTCCTGGATTGAGAATTGTATGATCTTTAGGGTTCTGGATTGAGAATTTTTGTGATCTTTCAGATCCTGAATTGAGAATTAATCTTTCGGGTCCTGAATCGATAATTAAACTATCTTTCGGGTCCTAGATCGATAAAACTCCTTTATTATTAATACTAGTATTTCACTCGTGCGTTGCACGAAAGTATTATATTTTAAGTATTATATATAAAAAAAAGAATATTAGTATATTATCAAGATAATTTGCGTCACCAAATAAGTATAAATATATTATGCATTATAGTTATGTACATAAAAGTGCTCAATAATTAGAACAAAACTTACATAACTCCCAAGTTTTGTAATAATTAACCAATCTAGTACCGTTGCACAAATCATTTGCATGATCTATGTATTTAAGAACTTTGGAGTGTGTATATTTGATAATATAGATTTATTGGAATTAAATGTGCACTTACTATCTGAGCTAAAAAAAATATCGTCATTTCTCTTCATTCAACGAAACCATATATTGATTAATTGTTTCTACAACCACCCATGATCTATATTGTGTTTTTCTTTGAGGCTAATGAGTGATTTTTCACGTGTAGATTTTTTTTAAATAAGTTTGACTTCATTAAAATTCTTTGGACATGTATTTGAATTTTATTAATTTATTTATCAAAATGTGTATTTTCTTTTTAAAATGGATGAATTATAAATATTGGGCAATTATTTGTCTGCATGGGTGAAATAAAATTTCTGAAAGGAGTTTGCATTTTATTTTTATTATAATAAAATTTGTATTTGCATGCGATATTTTTTCGGTTGTACGAACAGTTTTAGTTGTGTTTAATGGATGTTTTTTCACGTTTAAATTTATTTCAAATGACTTTGACTTGATTATAATTCTTTTAGCAGTTATTTGAATTTTATTAATTTATTATTGCTTCACTTAACCATTGTTATATGTAGTTCCCCGTGGTTAATTGCAGGTGAACACGTTTTTTTTCGAGTTAAGACTATAACAATTTATATTACAATTTTTATTAAAATAAAGTATGTACATGTAATATTTTTTGGGTTGTAACTAATGGATGAATGATTATTTGTGATAAACTATTATTGATGTGTAATACTGTAATAACTCTAAGTTTATAATAAAGTTAATTAAGCTAATTAGACTTAATTATCTGGGCTAATTATGTAATTATTTTAATTTTACTTTTTTGGTAAATTTTGATTTAATTCGGAAATCAGTTGTTAGTCCGAATTTTATGAAGTTGATGTCTATAGGTATGATTTTGAATGTCCTAAATGATCGAATAAACAATATCAACATTAGAAACCTGAGCCCGAGAAATTAGAATTTCAAATTATTAAATAAATTCGATTCAGTTACAACTCGTGATTGAATGCTCCATTCTTCGAACCGAGCTAGGAATTTATAGGCAATAATTATTCATATCAACCCAAATGATCGGATTGAGAAGATTAAATTTGGGTGGAGTTCGGTATATATGTGATAAAATTATGTGAATCAAAATGGAAACTGTATGGAAAAGTCTGATCATGGCGGCAACCACTATCACCCCAATGTGTCACGCTCTGGTTATTCGGGAAGCCAGGGTGTGACAAATACATAATTAGATTTTACACCCGCGCGTTGCGCAATTTAATATGTATGAAATAATACATTATTTTATAATATCTGAATATACTTTACAATATATATATTTATACGCATTTTTAGTGATTATTCAAAAATATATTTAATTTTATTTATCATTATTATTGATAAAATAACAATATAAAGTTTGATAAATATAATTAGAATTAATTTATTATGATATCATATATTTTTGTGAAATTTGAATAATATCATTTTGAAGTGGAAAATTTTAAATTTCAAACTGTAATAGTTTAAAAATAAGATAAATTTGATAATTAATTAAAATTTGGGATAAAAACTATAATTTTAAATTATTAATCTTAAGATAGTATGAAGTAGTTTAGTAATAATGAGGTGAAATGTAGATAGGTTGGTAAATAAAAGTAAATTAAAAAATAATATTAATATTTATGTGATACTTTTGGAAAGAAAATGACAAAGTAGTAAATAAGTAGAATTATTTTATTTTAATATATTAGTAGATATTGTCAATTTTACAATGATTTTACTAAGTGGTTTAAATGATTTTATTAGACAATATTGATTGACGGTTATGTTTCTATGTATGTTTAAATTCTAACTATAATGGGTGGTTTTTAATGCATGCTTAAATTTCTCTCAAATATTTTAGATGGGCGGTTATTTATAATGATTAAAATTGTTTAATAATTTAGTTTTGGCGGGAATTCTTAAATTTGATGACTTTTCTGCTTTAGTATATATATAGATAGATTGTAGACACTAAAAAATTTCACAATGAATCAAATCGCGCCACGTGAATTTAATTAATTAAATATCAATTTATTTAATTTTTGGTAATTAATTTAATTAATTTCCATATTAAATAAATAAAAAATGATGTTTGATTTTCTATCCAATGGGAATGTGACATGTGGCAAGTTCACTAAACATGAGAAGCATGGGATCACAACTCAATTGACGAATGAAATCGCGCCACCTACACCCTAAACCTCTCAATTTTGCCTATAAATAGAAGGCATACTTGAAGTGAAAAACACAAGTGAAGGGTGGATAAACTTGAAGAGCTCAAGGTTGAAGGAAGGATTCTATCCAAAGTTCAAGACATTCATTTGAAGATTCGAAGGCGTTCTTTGTCATCTCCAACGCGTTCTTCATCAAAAGTCAAGCAATTCCTACATTTGATTTGGAATCAAGGCTCGTAGCCCCCGAAGAAACGTTAGCAACCCTCCAAAGTGTTGAAGAAAAAGATCAAAGAGTAAATTCAAGAAGAACAAAGAGATCAAGCTTCAAGTCCACGAAGAACAAGGTCGAAGTTCTTCAAGAAATCGTCATAAATTACGTTTAATCCAAAAGCAAGGTGAAAATCTTTTGGATTAACTTTATAAAACTTTAAGATCAAGTTTAAGAGGATCGACGGAGCTAAATTCTGTTGAAGACCTCGAAGAACACTCAAGAAGAGAAGAATTAAAGGAACCATAGAGATAGAATCCACAAACTTGTACTTTTGATCCAATCAAAATTGAATTGTATCCAAATTCGTGTTTATTTAATTGAATACGATTTTCGTGATTACAGCACTTGGTTAAGTCCGTTAGAGGAGTGTCTTCACCAGCTCAAACCATAAAATGATGTCTTTGGCAAGCCGCAGCAAGCTGCCGCACTCACCTCGGCCCATCAATCAAGGTTTTCGACAAGCCGCAGCAAGCTGCCGCACTTATCGGGCTAAGTTGGTTGACACTTCCAGCAAACTGCAGCAAGCTCCGCACTTATCAGGCTAAGTTGATTGACACTTCCAGCAAACCGCAGCAAGCTCCGCACTCGGTTGAATTCGTCAGAGGACTGTCTTCACCAGCTCAAACCATAGAACGATGTCTTTGGTAAGCCACAGCAAGCTGCCGCACTCACCTCAGCCAATCAATCAAAGTTTCCGATGAGCCGCAGCAAGCTGCCGCACTCATCGGTCCAGTCAATCAACATCGCCGATGATATGGTTGATGTAGTGGGGTATCATTGAGGATGAAGCATATGGGTGTTGATATAGAGCCAGCCAGAGGATATAAACAAAATATGATACAGACCTGAAGGCACAAAATCGCAGCAACAAGAAAGAAACAGAGTGACAACGAAGGGATACCACACGCAGATTAAGTTTTCGAAGATAAATGAGCAGAGCAACATAGCACAGAGGTTCTTCATTTCAAGAGGCAAATGCACATAAGAGAAGGCGTTTATGGCATACTCCTAATCGGAGCACACAACTCTCAGCAAACAAGCAAAATGATGCAAAAAAAAAAAAAACTCAAGAACACGAAAAACTAATGTTTCATTCCAAAAAAAAATCATATCATGCTCATGTGCCAAAGATGTCGAAGAGCATAATAAAAAAAAATAATACCAACAAAGATAGAAGCTGAGAAGTTTGAATGGAGCCTAGTTTTGTTTGTCTTGGCCCCGACTGTGAAATAAGCAAAAAGAGAGATTCAGTAAAACAAGCAAAATCAAAAAAAAAAAAAAAAAATCGAAACAGCAAAAGGATAGAAACGCACCAACTAGAGCAAGTGCACCGGCTTAAAGAAAGGGAGAGATATTCTTTTATACAGCTAACAGTTTCAAGCTCCAAACTCCAGTATAAATATAGCGGCTGCCCAAAGAACTCAGTTACAAAATACATTGGTGCAGAAAGTTTCCTCACATTTATTTCTTGATAGCAGCTCCTGAGATCAAGAATAAAATTGCTCCCTATTTATAAAATATGGGCAAAGATAAAGTTTGTTAGGGTTTGAAAAGGAGCATTTGAAAAGAAGCGAGCAAAAATCTTTCGTCCTTTAAAACAAACTGTCCTGCCTCTGCCAGCTCTCCCTCTCCTTCTCGTCTGATATCACCAGAAATATTCAGAAACACTCTCTGAAATAAAATGGGCATGAGCAATGGGCCTGGTAAATATTTATTGTCTGAATTATTGAAGTAATTTGTTGGGCTGCCGTGAAATTAATCTCATGGGTTAATTCATTTCTGATGCACTTTGGTGGGCCTTTGAATTCGTTTATGCTAAATGGGTTGATTAAATAGGTTCATTCAATTAATTTTTGGGCCTTTTTTTTTTAATTGACTCCAAAAGATTTCTTGAATTAATGTGTACAAAAATTAAAATAAAAGGGAGACAAATGAGCTTGCTACTCTTGTGGGCCGCAACAAATGAAAGAAAAAAACAAAAAAAAGGAAATAGGCTGGTGATATAAATCAAATCAAGTCATAAAAGCTCACCAACAAATCAAGTTTCAGAACTCCTTGATACGAGTATAAAAATTATCTACAAATCAAATTCAAGAACTCCTTGATATGAGTATAAACTATCTAACAAATTCAAGTCATGTTCAAGAACTCCTTGATACGAGTATAAACTATTTACAAATCAAGTACAATAACTCATTGATATGAGTATAAACTATTGAAATGGTTGAAACTCGTTCTCTCATATTCAAGTCATTCAATAACAAGTCTCAAGGGGACAATTTGTAGACACTAAAAAATTTCACAACGAATCAAATCGCGCCATGTGGATTTAATTAATTAAATATCAATTTATCTAATTTTTGGGAATTAATTTAATTAATTTTCCATGTTAAATAAATAAGAAAATGATATTTGATTTTCTATCCAATGGGAATGTGACATGTGGCAAGCTCACTAAACATGAGAAGCATGAGATCACAACTCAATTCATGAATGAGATCGCGCCACCTACACCTTAAACCTCTCAATTTTGCCTATAAATAGAAGGCATACTTGAAGTGAAAAACACAAGTGAAGGATGGATAAACTTGAAGAGCTCCAACGCGTTCTTCATCAAACGTCAAACAATTCCTACGTTTGATTCGGAATCAAGACTCGTAGCCCCCGAAGAAACGTTAGCAACCCTCCAAAGTGTTGAAGAAAAAGATCAAAGAGTAAATTCAAGAAGAACAAAGAGATCAAGTTTCAAGTCCACGAAGAACAAGGTCGAAGTTCTTCAAGAAATCGTCAAAAATGACATTTAATCCAAAAGCAAGGTGAAAATCCTTTGGATTAACGTTATAAAACTTCAAGATCAAGTTTAAGAGGATCGATGGAGCCAAATTCTGTTGAAGACCTCGAAGAACACTCATGAAGAGAAGAATCAAATGAACCATAGAGATAAAATCCACAAACTTGTACTTTTGATCCAAATCAAAATTGAATTGTATCCAAATTCGTGTTTATTTAATTGAATACAATTTTCGTGATTATAAATATTATAATATTTTAATTTATTATGAATTTAGATTAATCTATATATATATATATATATATATGAACAACCCATGCCAAAATAATTTTCTCGCTCAAATATGGTTTCCAGAAATAGAAATGTAGTATTTTAGGTAATTAATAATGAGTGTGGTAAATTTTAATTAATTAATATATTGAATATATATAAATATATATAAGTCTTATTTAGAGTAGGTTTTATATTTTTTATTTCTTAAATTATTCTTCTAATTTATATTATTTTTAATAAAAGAGTTAAATATAATATTTGTTAAATATTATTTAAAGTTGGTCTTCTATAAGACAGGTCTTCAAATTTTATCAAGACAAGGATTTTATCCTAATTCATAATATAAAATAAAAACAAAAATAGATCCTTCTCATTCTTTTACAAAAATGGATACAGAGCAATCGTAGAACACAAAACTCATGTATAGCGACAACGTAGACATTCCTGTGTTTAGTTAGATAAGTTATTGTATGAATTTCCACCGCCGTCGTCGGTAACAGTGAACTTAGAGATTTTATCAAGGCCATTCCTGTTTTAGTGGAAACTTTAAAAGTGGACTGGAGAAGTCATTTTGGGAAGATTCGTGAGATGTTAACACAGTATTTCAATTTTTGTGTGAGATTACGTCAGATCAATACCGAGAGAGGATTTCAAGTTGTTATTTAACTGAATGATTATGGAAGGAAGAATATTTATATTTATCTTGAGTTTTTAAATTTAAAACTGCACCAGGTGTTTGATTATTTGTCAGAATGAAAACTGCAACTCTCATTTCCATTTTGTCTGGTTGGTTGTGAATCCTTTTGGTAGAGCTCTGACTTGCGAGATAGTAATTGTAAGTTGACTCCATCGATGGTTGATTATATGCCTCCTTATGGATCACATGGTGGCATATGGTCCATTTGTGCTATTTTTGAGAGATTGTCTTTGCTCACAAGATGTTTGCTTAAGTATCTGAGAAGAAGAACAGTGCCTGCATAGTTGGTCCATGATGGTTGACTGCTTAATTTCAAGAGTTTGTGTGCTGCTTGGTGCCCGACTTTTAAACATTCTGGTATGCGTGGATTACTAGTTTCTTATTCTTGTATTTGGATCTTTGGCTCCCATCTATTCAATCACCTAATGGAAGGTTTCTTATTAAACCTTGTACTTTGTCTGATTTGCATAAATACTTAGTCCTTGGTTGGTCACCAATTAAGTTGAGTATCTAGGCAAGCTTGTTTCGCTTGTTTTAGTTCTCTTGGGCGTGCCCAAGACTTTATGTGTAAGACTACAGCCTAAACTACTTTTTAATTTATGGGATGGGCAGGGAATAGGGGTGTGAATAGGCCGGACTACCCGACAGGGGCTTTCGGCCTAGCCTACCACAGGCCGGGCCGAGCAAGACCAATTTCATAAAAGGCCAGACTTAGGTTATTTAAAAGAGGGGAAATCTGAAATAGCAAAAATTAAAAAGCAAAACCAATGTATAGCAAGTCTTATAAAAAATTCCACAAAATAGCAAAAGTGAAATTTTTTAGGTTAAAATGTCTTAATCACAACATCACTTTTCTTGATTTGTGTGAAATGTGTAACGGCTTCATTCTTTATTAATTTTTTTGACACAACTCATTTTTTTAATTATTTTTAGATAAGTCCTCATAATTCAATATAATATTTGTAGTTGAATATTTAAGATTCGGCCGGAAATGCACATCCAGTTGGAACTCGAATAAATTCGGCTGGAAGTCGGGTGGTTTAAATATATTAAATCATATTCTGCAAAATGGGAAAAAAATATATTTAATAAATCCTTGGACTAATAATTCGAATGGAAGTCATGAAATCAGGCTGGAAATACGTCAAGAAGCTGGAAATCCAATTAAATTTCGAATGGAAGTCGGAATAAAAATATATTAAATCCAGAATTAATTCAAATATTTTTTTATTATAATTGGGATGGAAGTCGAACAATCCAGCTGGAAGTCGTCTAATTGAGCTTGAACTAGAAAAATCCGGATGAAAGTCGCAATAAAAATATATTAAATCCAGAATTAATTCAAATAATCTTTTTTTTTTAAAATTGGGCTGGAAGTAGAACAATCCAGCTGGAACTCGGCTAATTGAGCTGGAACTATAAAAATCCGGATGGAAGTCGCAATTAAAATATATTAAATCCAAAATTAATTCAAATAATATTTTTTTAAAATTGCACTGGAAGTAGAACAATCCAGCTGGAAGTCGTCTAATTGAGCTGTAACTCGAAATTTCGGATGGAAGTCGGAGTTTAAATATTTTAAATCGCCATTTTTTTCGAATAATAAAGGCTGGAAATTCGTTGGAAGATTAACAAAACCAGCTGGAATTCGGTCAATTGAGATGGAAGTCGAGCAATATAGCTGGAACTCGGGTTTTGTTTAGTTCCATCCCTTTTCATTCTAACCTAAAAATTGGGCGTGAATTACTCGACAATAGACGGCAGCATCTGGAATTCAATCGCACGACTGTTCGAACCACCACCTGTCGTCCCCCTCCAATATTATTTCCGGCGACTGCACACCCACCACCGACGAAAATGTCGACTTCACATGTATGCATGTTTGTTTTTTTTTCCAGATTTTATTCACTGTTTTATAATATGAAAATCGATCTGTTTTTGGATTTTGATTTGATTATGTGATATCTATTAGTTTTTGGATTGAATTGCTTTGTTTATGTTAGTTATATAATGCATAGTTGTGAATGAATTGTTATGGAATTTGTCCTGTTTTGACCGTGCATTTGATATTGAGTTTTGTGGTTTTGATGTTAGAACCGTGCATGTGATTGCGGTTTTAATTTTTTTTTTTTTTGGTTTTGATATGCAGAAGGGTGAATATATTCGATTTGAAGTCCATGGAAGTAAACCTAAGACTAATTTATATTATAAATGTAAGGTCCTGGATATCATTAGTAAGACATTATTTGACGTAGGAAAAGAAGATCTAGTTAATGATTTTCGGGCAGGGGTTTTTGGACATTTGTTGGATTGGGCGGATAATGGACTCTCTTCTTCTTTATCATTAATTGAACTATTTAGTCATGATATTAAGTCCAATAATCCTGACTTGTTAAGGTTTAGAGTTTGTGGACATGATCTCATGTTTTTGCAAAGCGAATTCGCCCTTATTTCTGGTTTGAATTTTGGAACAGCCCTAATCGATCCTACTGCACGCCATAACTTAGAATCTAGTACTGTATTCCGAGTCTTTTGTGGAGGTGAAATCCTAAGTAGTAAACAACTTTTGGATAGGTTTGAACAGAAAATGGTTGATTCTACACATAGGCTATTGTACCTCAGGGTAGCTAATATATTAGCATTTTGGTTTTTTGTACTTGGGTATACTGAAAAAATGAAAATAGAGAAGTGGTTGTATGTTTTAAGTGAGGATCTTGATGCATGGAACCAATTTCCATGGGGTACATACGCATACAAAGCACTCCTATATTATAGAACTCATATACCCAATACTCGGAATCAACTTGAGAGAAAAACCCTTCATCTTCCTGGTCCATTTTGGGTACTGCAAGTATGAAATCGTCACCATTTCTTATCTTGATCTTTTTCATTATTACTTGTTGTAATAATCTAATTTTTGGATAATTTTGTCAGGTTTGGGCCTATGAGGTCATTCCTCAGTTGGGGAAGGCTTGTGCCCGGATAGTTAATCAAAATGTTGTGCCACATATGTTGAAGTGGCGGTTCAGAAGATCCAGTATAAAAGATTGGATAGCTTTTTTCTCCCAACAGGTAATATTCTTTTTTAAATTTGTTATATATTTGTTTTACATTGAAATTGATTATTTTATCCTATGTGTTTAAAAATTGCAGCTTATCGTGCTAACTGCCCTACCTCCTTCGCAATTGGAGATGAGTAGCCAATATTGGCGATCGGCACAAGGAAAGGATAGGATGGGTGTGAAATATGTGGGTCCCATATCTACTCAAATTCCAGCTGAAGGTGATGGGTCGGAAATGCAATATCTTGAAGAGGATAACCGTTCAATGGAGATACTAGTTGAGGATTTATCCGGAGTAATGGTTAAAGTAGCGGTGAATGATATGCATTCTCACCCACCAGAGATTGAAGTGGTGCATGCCATTGAGCATGCAGCTGAGCATGCAACTGAGCAGCCAAATGTGGAGAATGAGCAAGATTCAGAGCCGGAATCACCGCTAGTTAGAAGAAGGAGACGACAGAAACGACATAGGATACGTATTTCTTCTTCTTCTTCTGGCGGGGAAGAACGTAGGCAAGAGAGAGATGTGAAACTGTTTGGGAGAATCAAACAGTTCGTGTTAGATGATATCAAACACTTCATTCGGGATGAAGTTGTTCCAACTTTGAAGGAGTACATTCATGAAGTGGTTACTTCTTCGTGTCGGCGATCAGATGCTTCGTCTTCTCAACCAATGCCACAAAATGAGCCCCGGTTATCCAGTATTTTGGAACATCGACAGCCACGTTCTCACGCACCACATGTATATTTTATAGATTTTAGATCTATTTTGCCAATTTAATTTAATAATCTTAATTTGCAATGCAGACATCTGGTGGTGATGTTGATGATGACGATGAGATGGAACCCATAGTCCAGTATTTTGGACCTGTCTATGTGAATAAGCTTATAAGGGACTGGAGAATTCCTACGCATTCTTAACCGTGGCGCATATAGAGATGTTTGTTCACGCCCTCTGCTGAGAATTTATTTATTTAAATTCACTATTGTATTTATTTAATTAAATAGAACGTGTTATTTAACATGTTTTTTCATGCCCGCAGTGTCAAACTGATTTCAAATAACAAGTTTATCTTCTCTGCTTGTAATCCCGATGAAGTTCGCATTATCACCCCGAGATTCCAGGTGAAAACTTATTTATTTACATGCAATGTTGTATTTATTTAATTAATTTTACATGTAATTTAACTGTTTCGTTTTGAATATGAAATATAGGGTTTATTCAACAAGTCTTATCCAATATCTGTTGCTGCTCGAGCAAAACCACCTGGTGTTTCAGAAGAATTGTTAAAGTTCATTCAAGGAGAGGATAATCCATGTTCTCGGCCGTGGTACAATGCTTCTGTGGTAAGTATTTGTTTAATTTATTGTTTCAGCATGTGGCTAAATTATGATAACAAATTCTTTTTTTCCAGCTAATTATGCCATATAATGTTGGAGAACATTGGTTGGCATTGAGAATCGACCTATCAACTTGGAGTTGTTGGATATATGATGCCACAGTCAAAAGATAAAATTCAGTTGCTAGGAGATTTAGATGTGATTCAGTACGGCGCATCACAGATCAACTCTTCAAATATTTGCACGAAGGGCAATACTAGGAGAAGAGCACACTTGGTTTGTTGCCGTGCAAGGAGAAGATGGCGGTGGACTTTGCCAAAGGGTTCGAAGCTTATGATCATTTTAGTGAAGGAGTGTATGCATGCATGTTCATGGACCAATTGATTTGTGGGCGACCGAATGTACATTGAGCTGAAAGGGAAGGATGTCACGATAGATATAGATTGTATATGGCTCATTGCTTATTTGATTTATCTTATGAGGAGTGATGTAGAATTTTATTAGACATTTTGAATTGTTTATTTAGATATTCGAAGTGATTTTTGTTTTAAATTGTTTATGGTTCGAAATGATATCTGTTGTGAATTATTTATGTTCGAATATGTTGGTTTTTTGGTTGGTTAATTGAGCAGGAATATGTTGGTTTTTTTTGTTGGTTAATTGAGCAGGAATATGTTGGTTTTTTGCATAAATAAAACGAATTCCTGCCAAAAACACCGAGTTCCATCCAAATTTGGAGGACTTCCAT
>JAPKLW010001846.1:92655-120777 GCA_026898455.1 Plectranthus barbatus | reverse complement strand
AATGTAACCATAACATGATATTCCTAAGAATAATGTTATTAATTCGTACATTATAGTTTAATTTCAACTATAATGTAACCATAACATGTTAAATTACAATATAGTTACAATAATTCGGCCAAATTGGGATGTAAATCGTTAAATTAGGCTGTTCCTCGGCCAAATTGGGATGGAAATTGTTAAATTGGGCTGGACCTCGGCCAATTTTGGATGGATGTAGCTAATTTTGGATGGAAGTCGGCCAAAATGGGATGGAACTCGCCTAATTGGTGTGGACCTCGTCCAAACTTTCAATTTTTTGTCCGAACACTCTCATACTTGTATTTCATTGACATATCACATCACTCTTGCATTTACACATCAATGTCTGTGCCAATTTCACTTTTCAGTCAATAAATGCTCAAGTAATTCAGTTTCACGTGAAAGTGAAACTCTTCAAAGTTGCTCAAATAATTCAAGCATACTATTACAAGTCGACAAATGTGTCATTTGGAATTTTTTTATAAATTCGAACTATTTACTACTCCCTAGTATTTAAGGGAGAGTTTGTATAGTTCTAATTCAATTCATTTCCTTTCAAAATTATTTCAACTACAAATGACCTTTTTCTTTCTCTTTCTCTTTATTCCAATTATTCGATTTAATATTAATGAAAGAAACTGTGTAGTAGCTAAATTGGGAGATGATTTTTCCTACGTCAATCAATCCGGAAGATGATTTTTCCTACGTCACGTGAAGTAGGTATCCTTGATCCGGATTCCTCCACGTCTTTTTCCTTTTCCCGCAACTAGAAACAGGGAAAGCAATCAAAAGATAGCTTCTCCGTTACGGGAAAATAGATGAAAGAGATGAAGGAGACCCAGCAGCACTGTTATCTCCTACCCGTCTGTTTCTTCTTCCTCACTTATTACTATAATTAAGTGGCGAAAGAGATGAAGGTTACGGAGCAAAAACAACATCTCCTTCACTAGCTCGCCGACTGTTACAAAATGTGTATCAAAATGTGTAATATTTTAGACATATTGTCGAATAATATTCGAATTCAAATTAATACAATTGTGAGTGTGCTTGTAATTTATTGCTTCGAATTTTGTAGCAAATTATTAAATTATTTAGCGTAAATAAAAATTAAAATAAAGTTCAATTGGGAGTGTGCTTGAATTTAAGATGTTAATCATTTAGAATTTTATAAAAATCACAAGAATTCGCATAGATGGATGTTTGTCTTCATTAAGTCAATAGAATTGGGATGGAACTTGCCAATTTGGGATGGACCTCTTCCGATTTTATATGGAACTCACCAAAATGGGATGGAACTCGCTATTTATTAAACAAATGGAACTTTGTCAAATTGGATGGAAGTCGCCGATTTGGGATGGAACTCGCCAAAATGGGTTGGAACTCGCTATTTATTAAACAAATGGAACTCTGTCAAATTGGATGGAACTCGCCAATTTGAGATGGAACTCGCTCAAAGTTACTTTTTTCACGTGAAAGTCAGAATTTTATCCTGCCAAAATTGATCGAATTAATTCTCATGCATGCAAACACATTCATTACTACTTTATTCAATTGAATAAAGCCAACATTTGCGGAGTTGGAAGAAATTTCACATGTATTTCTAAACTTAATAGTACAAAGATGCAGAAATAATTGAAGTACAACTATTCAATATTACTATTCATGACTAAAATCATTTTGTCGCAAGTGAAACATTCATTCAATTTGAAACACTCTCTCATGCAATCGAATACTCATTCTCAGAATACTCTCTCAAAAATCAAACACGCTTTCTAAAAAAATATGGAAAATTTTCGTTCTCTCATTGTGCATTACAATGGTCAATGGGATAATGAATACAACTACATCGGTGGAGAAGAACGTGTTGTCATGCTACCCTATGATGATATCACGATAGAAGAATTGCGGAGAAATGTTCAATACATTCTCCATTCTCATGGCATGGTGGGTTCTTACAACCTATATAATCTTGCTGAAACAAGAACTGGGAGGAACGTTCCTTCGGTTATCGCAACGGATAGACATCTTCAACGGCTTTGTAACATCTTGTGGGAGCTGAATGTTTATCTAGTGATGAACATGCAATCCGATGAAGCTGCTGGAAGCTCTCGGCGACAACCGTCTCCGTACAGGTCCATTATGGCTTCATTGAGTCCACAACCGTACAACCCTTATAGTCCAACTCCAGAAGAACTATATCGTTTTTCATCATCGATGATGTTTGGAGAAGGAAGCAGTTACCGACTGAAACAGTTGATGTCCTAAGTCAACAAATGAATAACTGGTTATTGCCGATAATTCCGGTAGATACATCTGACGTACCTATATCGCGAGATGTTTAAGCAGTATTGGACGAGGAATTGCAAAAATGATCATTGTTTTGGTCTAAAGAGGACTTGTATGTGGCTGTCGGACTTTGGCACTTGGAGCATCAAGTTGAGTTTAAAGTATCGCGATCTACTAAAACTCGGGTGGAATATAAATGCAGCCACAGTGATAACTGTTCGTTCATGATTCGAGCCGCTAATTCAGATGGATGTTGGATTGTATAAAAATTCTGCTCGAGTCATACTTGTGTTACAAGTATGGACAACATCTGAAGCAGAACTATACGCTCGAAGGCTATCTCTGCATATTTTGCCCGGAGAATGCGCCGACAAGGATCGATCATGAAACCGCGAGATATAATGGCAGAGCTTCAACAGAATTTTAGAATTAAGGTGAGCTACAACAATGCACTACGAGCTTGAAATGGAGCCATAGCTATGATATATGGTGGCTTAGAGGATTCTTTCAACTTGCTGCCGAAATATTTTTATGTTCTCGAACAGCACAATCCGGGCACCATTACCGATCTTAATATCGGCAAAGATGGACGACTACGATAGTTCTTTGTTTGTTTGGGTGTGTCGCGTGCAGCATTCTCAGCTTTATTACGTCAAGTGATTGTCGTTGATGCCACACACCTCAAGGGCAGAAATAAAGGTGTGCTATTGGTTGCTGTAACCAAAGACGGCAACGAGCAGATATTTTCTCTGGCAATTGGATTTGCACCGATCGAGAATAATGAGAGCTGGACTTGGTTTATGTCCCGGATCCGGATGGCTTTTCATTCTAATGAGCATTTGCTGATTGTTTCAGATCAACACATCAGCATAGCAAACGCAATAAGTTCGGTTATTCCAGAGGCAACACACGCTTTGTGTTGTTACCATATCCAGAGCAATTTGACAACCTTCACTGCTCCAATTGTGAGGTTATACCATAAGGCAGCCTATGCTTACCATTCTATAATCTATGAGAAGGCAATTGACCATATTGCACAATATTGCCCGGCAGCTTACGACAAACTCATGACGCTCGGACTGGCAAAGTGGGCAAGGTCAAAATGCCCGGTTCGCCGATATAGCTTCATGATATCGAATGCAGCCAAAGTATTCAACTCCCGACTATTAGATGCTAGACGTCTGCCGATCTGTTCCATTGT
Organism: Plectranthus barbatus; assembly: GCA_026898455.1. Taxonomy (NCBI): domain Eukaryota; kingdom Viridiplantae; phylum Streptophyta; class Magnoliopsida; order Lamiales; family Lamiaceae; genus Plectranthus; species Plectranthus barbatus. The sequence continues at coordinate 117,269 of JAPKLW010001846.1, read as the reverse complement.
CGAGCTATATAGGCACATTGTCGAAAAATGGTTTGACGAAAGGCGTGCTAAGGCGTTTGCAAGAACCGAAGAGTTGACTGAGGAATGCGTGGCCAAAATGACTCCAATGCTGGAGCTCTCAAACTGATACTCTGTTGTGGCTATTACTGATGATCAATTCAAAGTCAGCCTCAAAGATACAACGTGGATGGTTGATCTCCAAGACAACTTGTGCGACTGTCGTGAATTTCAGCTGGATCTTATTCCATGCGAGCATGCTATTGCTGCAATTCGGTTAGTAAATATTTAAATACATCATTCTTTAATTATAATGTTCATTACTTAATCATTGTTGTTGACACAACTTCAAGGGTACGAGTATATATGATTACGTTTGGTCATACTACAAGACATCAAATTGGCAAGAAATATATGGAGGGATCATACACCCGCTGCCTCCCAAAGATGAGTGGGTTGTATCACCAGAAGCACAAGCTTGTGTTATTTTGACGCCGATTGTGAATCGCCAAGCCGGTCGACCAAGAAATAATCGTCGTCCTTCAGGAGCAGAGGCGGGACAAACATCAACTAGTAGACGACGAGCTCCAAAGAAATGCAGTATATGTGGATCTACAAGTCACACGAAACGTGGCTGTCCAGAAAGAGTTCCGCCTAATTAATTTGTTTGGTTTTTAGGAATTATATTGCCTCATGTATTGTAATATGTTCGATTTAATTGTCTTAAATTTGAGGACATGAAATTCCGATTCAAAGTGCTTGTGATTCCCATAATTTATATTTTATGTGCTTAGCTTTTCAATTCTAAATACCAACAAATTTTACATGATTTATATTATTTGAGAATCGCAACATGTATTGTAATTTTCAAAAGATCACAAACAAAATTTATTTAAAATGGACTTCCATCCCATTTTTGTTGACTTCCATCTCATTTAAGCGAGTTCCATCTGATTTAATCCGAATTCCATACAAATTACATACGAATTCCATACTAATTTCCAGACGAATTCCATACCGAATTCCACAGCCGAATTCCAGCTATAATGACCGACTTCCATCCGAATTGAATTACTTCAAGCCCAATTCGAACCGAATTCCATCCCATTTTCAAAGGCGAAGTCCGCCTCACTTTTTTATTAATATTTTAATGAAACCCTAAATGGATAATAATAAAATAAACAAACAGTTGTAATTTTCGCACAAAAAAATAAAAATGATTGGATGATTGAGACATTGTTGACAGAGAAAGTACACTTTTGCTATTTTGTGGAGTTTTTCATAAGGGTTGCTATTAGGTGAATGTGTTTTATAACTTTTGCTATTTAAAATTATTCCCTCTATTTAAAAAGCCTATTTAGCCGAGCAGGCCCAGGCTCGGGCTCGAAAATAGGCCTACTAAGCCTAACAGGCCGGCCCATTTAAATAATTATATATTATTTAATTAATCAAATATATTTGTTATCTACAATTTAAAATATATTTATGATTTATGAATAAAAAATATATTGAACAAATCATTTGTTACTAAATAATGTATTTAGCTAATTTATTAAATATATTTGCTATTGAAATAACTTAATATATTTATAACTTAAAAATAAAATATACATTGCAAATTTTAAGTAGGCTCCAATAGGCTTTATACAGGCTAAAAATTAGGCCTATTTCATTAAAAAGGTCAGGCTAAGGCTTACAAAAAAGCCTACTATAGATAATAGACCAGACTCAGGCCTCTTCAAATTATAGCAGGCCCAGGCCTACGGGACCAAAGCCCAGCCTAGCACAGCCTATTCCCACCCCTAGCAGGGAACCAGTGACAAATAAGAGCGAGCGTGTGTGGCTGGACGGGAGTATTGTGCCAATGAAAATAGAGAGAGAGAGACTAATTGAAATACATCACTTAATAAAACAAAATATATCAATCTAATTAAAAAAACACATCATTTGAATATTCAATTCGCATTTAAGAGGAAATAACTTATTTAATAAATAAAGGCTAAATACATCATTTACTAAAATAAAATACATCATTATAATGGAAGATAACATTATTTGAGTATTCCATATGCAATTAAGTGAAAATGATGTATTTAATAATAAAGACTAAATATATCATTTACGAAATAAAATACATCATTCTAATAGAAAAATATATCATTTGAGTATTGCATATAAAATTAAATTAAAATTAGGTATTTAGCTAATAAAGACTAAACACATCATTCAATAAAATAAAATACATCATTTGAATATTCGATTTATATTTAAGAGGAAATGACTTATTTAATACATCATTCAAATCGAAGAAATATATCATTTGAATATGCGTATACAATTATGTAAAAATGATGTATTTAGTAAATAAAGATTAAATAATTCATTTACTAAAATAAAATACATCATTATAATCAAAGAAATACATCATTTGAATATTGCATATATAATTAAGTGAAAATAATGTATTTGGTAAATAAATGCTAAATACATCATTTATTAAAACAAAATATATCATTCTAATTGAGGAAATGTAATTCCTTATTATTTACATACTAAAAAAGTCATACTTTTAGTGAAGTTAACAAGATTTATATTCACATACAAAAATGATTTCAAGAATGTACACAGAGTGGAAACTGGATTTTCAAAGTGAAGAGCCTCAGAAGGTGGCAAATTCGACTTCCGATACACACCTCTCTTACTTCCTTCAATATCAATTGCTTCAATGCTCGTTTCTCTCTTTGTCGCAGCTCTTCTCCCACTTCCAACCGCACCACCAACGTCGCCACGCACCGCTTAATCTGGATCTCCGACCAACACAACCAAACATAAATAAAATTGCATTAAAAAAAGAGATTGGGCTGAAACCTTACATAAAAGACCTCGGGAAAATCCAAGTGAGTTCAGGGGATTGCATCGATGCTTATCAATTCGATGACCAGTCGAACATGATGAGCATCACAATCCTAAACCAGCTAGCCACAAAAAACAACACATTGTTGGTCCCAGTGATCAGAGTAGCGTATAGTGCAGCGGAAGTATTTCAGAAACTTGCATTTCTCAAACTGGTGGTTACTTACCAGTTTGAGTTTCAAAAACTTAAGTTTAGCGAGTTTTCGATTAGGTAATATTTGAGATATACTACAACACTTAGAAGTGTTGAGTTTCAAACCAGTTTATAAATCCAAAGTACAAAATTAAGGAAAGCTGTAAAGACAAAGGATTTATAGAGGTTCGGACCAAAATGTCCTACGTCCTCTCTTCAGGCTGATAGTATGGAATCCACTAAGTTTGGAATACAACAAGTCTTACAATCTGTTACTAGCCGATGAATGCCCGTGTCCACCGGTTCACTTGTTCACTCGCCTAGCCTTGATGCCTTCCTCTGCTTCTTCAGAATGAAGTGTGGGCACACCACACAACCTTCAAACTGGATGATGGGAGTTGTGTTCGTCCCGAAACTTCCTGGTTTTCGCTAGACGCCTGTGATAATCAAACTACTGGAGATGTAGTTTGATTGCTGTATTCTTACTTTGACAAGTAAGAATACCAAGATGGTAACTTGAGCTAGACGCAACAAGTCTCGTGTCCAAGATAGGCACACGGTAACTAGAGAGTTTTTAGAGAGCTTTTGAGATTTGAGTTTGACAGAGCTTCGCTACTCGATTGATGATTTTTTTTTCTTCTCAGGTACTCTCCTTCTTATAGGCAAGGATTCAAAATCCAGCCTCTGTGAGACATTCTGATTGTTGCCAAATCAAAATTCTTCTTTTGTCTGCAGTGTATAAGATGCCTTTTTTAGAGTGTCAACACCTGCTCTACTGCTTTACTGACATAGCCGTTTGAGTTTTGTACCTGTCTTGAGTTTTGGCTTTGCCGGTCCGAGGAATCCAAACTGATTGAGAGTCTTTCACTTTAAGGATTCCACTGGATATTCTTGTCTTTATAGGCGGTATTGAAGATAGATGTTATATTTTGCTTTAGTATAACATCTTGTTGAAACTGATCTTCAATATTGGTGTCCAGTGATACAAAATTGACACCCAATATATACGCGTACATGACTTCAAGCTGGTAGCTTTATCGCTTATGACGTAGTCTGTTCTCCTTCAGACTAGTCATCCGCTTTTCCTTGAACTGGTGCATTTAACTACATTCCTCCAAACGGGTAGTCAGTTTACGTTATCCAGTTTGACGATTGGCCCTATTACAACTCGATAAATATCCTAACAAGGATTTAGAAGTTTATAACTGCTAGAGCAAATCTATAAGCTACCAAATTGGTAATAGTTTGACACACCAAAACAAATATTAAGGAGGGAATCATGAAACTGATTTTTAACAATTTCCCCCTTTTTGATGTTGTCAAAACCATACCTATCTAAGCTGACAGAAGGATGAATGTTATTCTGAGTTTACATCGACACTACTCAGAGAAACATCTCCTTAGACGCAGCCTACTCTATTTAAGATCTTCCCCCTGAACTGGAGAGATAATTCTTGATTAGATCATAATAGAGTGAAGTTGCTGATTACACTGGAGCGTGTAAGTTCAGCTGATAAGAGACGAAATAGTTTGAGACAATGAGATATTGTCTAGAAAACTCAGAATTCACCAGTTTATTGATATGATATTTTTACAACTTTTGAAAAGCAGTAAATTACATTTAAATATCTAAACTAAGCTCTTGAATTCTGCTTCTGACTGCTCTGCTTCTTCTTCTCCTTGAAGTTGGTGCTCGAAACTTTAGCACCCGTTAGCTCGTCTCTTGCCTTAGTTCAAACAAGTCTCACCACTTGTAATGAACGACTCCTCTTTACTGCTCGTAAGTATCACCACTTATGGAAGTACTCCAATTCCTTAGCAGCTTCTCCTCTTCTTCCTGGGGGCAACAGAGTCGATGAGCCATTTCCACTCATCTTTTCAGTGATCTCTAAGTCTAACAAGTCTCACCACTTGTTCAAACTTGACTCTTGTCCCCTGCTCCTGCATCAGGCCAACCACTCCTATCAAGGCATCCACCGTGAATCGGGTAGTTCTTCTTCACGAGAAACTCGAGCACCCTCCTACCCAGTCTTTGAGTGACACTCTTTAACTTTGAGGGCTGCCATTGTTTCTCCGGCCCTAAACTTTGAACTTGGCTGAGATGTTTCTGAGTAACATCTGTGCCAACTCCAAGTGCTTTCTCCTACGTCTCATCATCAGCTCACTGCACTTCTCTCTTTCTATCATGTCCACAAACGTGACCAAGGGAGAAGAGGCGTGATAATGGTCCATAAACTTGAGCGTTCCTTGAGATTCAGGGAGACTCAAATAACTCCGAGACCGACAAGGAGACTTCCATCTCCTTGCGACGTAGGAGAATTCCTCCTCAAGCCTGATGGATTTATATACTGAAAGCATTATGATTGGTATATTATGTACAAGGTCGATTGGTTAATATACTGGGAATCATAAATGTTGTATGTTCATCTTCTGTCTGAATTAACAAACATGTGTCGCAAACGCTATTATCCTCTTATCTCGTCGATAGGGAGATCATACGGTGTGTAGTAGATCACGGAAGATCGTATAGATCGTTTGACCTAGCGAGATATAGATAGTTATCACAGCTGAGACAGTTCCAGGATAAACTGTCGGTGTAGGCTGCAGCATACGCAGTAATAAGCATCTTATCTTGGATGGCTTGGTATGCTGGTGTGGGGCACACATTGATAAACACCTAAGTCGAGATTGATTCTTTTATCTGACATTAAAAGAATCTAGATCTCTATGGCTTGATGAGATCCTAAGCCTAAATGAAGGTACAGAAGTACACGCAGGTTGTGTGTCACTTTGAGTTACAGTGAAAGGCTCTAGTTGAGCTTGTATATCTGTATCTTGGGTGATGACAGTTTGTGTATGACTGTCTGGTACTGGAACTAGGTAACCACATCCAGTATAGGATGGTGACATTCCCTGAGCAGCTCAAAAGGTTCGTTATGCTAAAGTCCTGCAGGCTGATTAAGTTCAAGCATAAGTGAAAATGTTTGAGTGGATTGACTCAGGAATATAAGATGTTAATTAATTAAATGGCTTGTCAGAGCTTAAATTAATTAATGAATGTCTGTAACCTTAAATGTGGGGATATACCGTGCCCAATGCAACCCGTACCTCAAAACATGGTAGCAAATAGGTAGGACAATATTGATTCTCTGGTGGAATGAATCAATATTAATTAATTAATTATATTCTGGGTTGAATATGGGAATTAATTAATTATAGGCCTTATTTGCTATTTGCATTCTGGTCCCTGGTCTGGCCCATGAAAACTCAAGCCCAATAGAAGTTCAGTGTTTTCCTATAAATAGGCCTCAGTTTCTCAGATCACAACACACACCACATCATAAGATCATATGTTGCAACACAGCAAACCAGTATATTGGGAGCTGTGGCGATCAACTAGATCTGAGAACGAGGAGGAAATTCTACTTCTCAACCGGGCAAGGAATCCGAAGGGAATCTTCACCAGATATTCGGATTAGAGTTGGGATACAGATCAGAAGATCAGATCAGTAGGATCGTGTTCTTTCTTCTCTCCCTCTTTGTTTTTGAAAATTATATATTAATTTTCATAGATTTAATTCCTTAATCTGTTTGGAATAAATCTTGGTACGTGGGAAAAGATCGAGGATCAAATCTCTACGCATTCGTTCTTCAGGTTTCTATAATCCAGGTATTCCGCATAAACCCCCTTATGCATAATCAATAGGAGCATGCTAGGATTAATCATAGGCATAACAATTTATTTTTGATATTCCAATTATCGATCTTGGCAAACGGATTAATGATTCAGTTCACAAATCCCTTCAAAGCCTCACTGACGTAGAGAATTCCTCCTCCAGGAAAATGTCATGGATTGACTGAGAAAATCTTCCTCTTTTCTTGGTTCTACAAGAAACTCCCTCGCAGTGGCTAGAGATACAAGAAATGTGAGGACCTTTTCTAATAATGTCCTGATGAATATGATGATCATTCCTCTGAGTTGAGAGACTTCAAGATCTCGTTGCTTGTTTCCTTCTTGTTCAGACATTTGTGGCTTTGATATAAAAACCATTTGAGAGAGATGGAAATGAAAGAAGATGTTTGAGGTGAAGGGTTTTAGGTGAGGAAATTGTATGTGGCGTAACTCTCCTTAAGTAGGCGCCAGCTTTTGAGATATAACCGATCTCCTTAAATTTTTGAGGAGACGTTTCAACTTTTGCGCGGATTTTCCGTCTGTCCAAATCTTGCTTTTTCTTCTTGGGACGCGGCGGTTTCAGATTGCTGTCCACGTGGCTCATCCCTCTTCACCCAAAAATCTGCCTTCTAGACATTTCGTGTTGTAGGCTCTAATTTATCGAGTTTTGCAGCTGACCAAACTGGTTGGTTTCACGAATCAGTTTACATTCATAACCCAATTGACTCAGATCACTTTTGATATTGGCACTCTTAGGACAAGTTTCCATGTGTCAATCGTTGCCTCTGACGTGTAGGACCTTATTCTTCATTAAGGCGGCAAATACTTGGTTTACGAAGCTTCAAACTGCATCTGAGGATATGTGACTCTTTGTCTTCTTTCCATATGTGCCTCTGATTAATTTATTAAGAAAATGAAGAGGCATGACTTTCCGAATCTTTATGATATGTAACTCCTCAATCTACTATAAGTAGGTGAGTAATCCTCAACCTTTTCTCATCCTCTTCTCTGACTCAAACTAGTAATGGCGTCCTCAGTTCAATCTCCTCGAGATCCTTCTCCAATTTTTGTTAACAGAAATCGCCTACTAAATCTTTCAAGCTTACGCTTCATGTACAGGGAGGACCCCGGTGTGGTTGCTTCCTTGGAGATGAATCTCCGCTCCTCAGGCCTTTGGTCGTTTGTGACAGCACGTCCTCATCATTTCTAGGTCGACATGGTGAGGGAGTTTTGTCGAAATGGTGTCATCTCAGAGGATCGTCGTACTCTCGTCTTCTTTGTAAAGGATACTGTTGTTGCTCTTTCTGCAAAAGCTCTGATGCATGAGTTTGGTTTGCCCTCCTCCGGAACTCCCGTTATGGAGTATCTGAATGATGTTACTACTCCTGAGTGGTATCACTGGAAGATATGGGAGTCTGGAGTTGGTGAGTTCCATCCGGAGATGTCGAATGAGTCTCTTCTCCCAGAGTATGGTCTGGCCTTTGACGTCATCAACGAACTGGTCGTTGGGGAATCTTCTTCTGTTCGAAAGTTTGCTCGGTTGACCTGGAAAGCTCTCATGGCGTTTGAAGATGGAGCCGATGTAGACTGGGCTTTCTTCATCTTTAATCGCTTTACTGAAGCCATTCTGACTCTTCTTGATGCTACCATTCCCTATGGTATGCAACTTAGTTTGCTTCTGGAGAGGATTATTCCGAGAGTTGATGGTGATGACGCTCTTAAGGACACCGACATCTTCCCTCTTGGATCACTCCGTATGCCTAAATGAATAGCTTGTATCTTGTACTTCTTGAATATTATTAATGAAGAGGTCCGACCAGGGTTGTTTTTCTATTCCAATCGAGATTGGGGGAAGGAGTTCTAGCATGTCCTCTGTGATACAGGAGCAAGCATCAACTTGATGCCTTTGTCAATCTACAAGAAGCTGAAGATAGGAGACCCTTCAAATGGCGGATCGCTCTATATCCCGGCCCAAATGGATAGTAGAAGATGTTCTGATTCAGGTTGGCCACTTGATTTTCCCGGTCGATTTTGTGGTCATTGAGATGAAAGAATATCAAAACATGCCAATGATTCTTGGGAGAGAATTCTTAGACACAAGTGGAGCCTTGATTGACTGTCGACGTGGAGAGATCGCCTTGAGGGGGAATGATGAGACAATCACCTTCATGATTGATCCAGCAAGAAGGAAGCATAGTGCAATCAGATCTCTACCACTGAAGAGGAATCTGAAGATGATGAAGCTGCCGAGATTGAATGTGAGCGAGGGAATGAGATGGCAAAATTGTCAATTATACCATCGCTTCCCAAGCTTACTACTGCCATTCGAGATGGTAAGGTCTACATGATTGATGCGAGGGGGCGGCGAGTCTGGACCCGACCACCTTGGTGAGAGGCAGCATCGTCGAGCTACGACAATAAACAAATCACTGGATGTGAGGTAAACCTATTATTTTATTGCTTTCTTTTCAATTTTTCATTAATTTTTCATTTTTGTTGTTATCCTGTTAAAAAAATCAGAAAAACTTTTGGATCCCTGTTTCGATCTACACACCTGGTGTTGATCGATATAGAGCAGCCGGCGTGGGCACGTTTCAACCCAAAAGAGGATCGACATGAAGGCTCCACTTCAACCGACGCCAGCCATGTCGGTCGACGCAAGTGCCATATGCCAAAAAGTTCTCGTTGCACGAGATCTACTGCTCCGGAGTTAAAAAGTTGGTGTATGAGACCAACATCGAGGCACCATTTTAAACCCTAGTCTAGTTTTCAAACTTATTCCCTTTGTGAGTTGAATAAGTTTGGGAGGAGGTAGACAAGGGTTGAAATTCTTTCATACTCTTTTATTTATTGCTTTCAGTTGATTTAAATTCTTGCCTAGGTAGAATTTTTGCTTATCTTTGAAAATTTTTGTGATTTTGTGAGATAATTTGCGAGTCATGAAATAACCCCAGCATGAGTATGAGATTTGAATTGATTGATAGTTGTGTGGATTAATTGCAATTGTAGTTGAAAATGCCTATGAATCTGATTTGAAACTTGCATTGGCATGATGTTTGAGTTGGATTTGATGTTTACTATGGAAAAAAAATTGTCCCAAGTGTGAGATTTGAGCTTTATTTCGTTTGTGAGAGTGTCTTGCATGATTGAGTATCTCTAGAACTTGCTTTGTTTCTGCTTTGAGACTGCTGGTGTGCATAAGTTTAGGAAGTGATTTTAGGCCATCTTTGTTAGCCTATATCCTATACACTGTCCTGTTTGAACATTTGTCCCTAGCCAGCCCTTTTGAGCCTGTGTGTTTTTCTTTCTTTGTCTATGAAGCTGAGAAAAAGTGACAGGATCACTCTTGTCCATAAGATGTGGGTTGGGATAAAGTGTTTGTAATGGATAAGACATTCATTAGTAGGTGAACAAAAGAAGGTTGGACTCAGAAGAAAAAAATGTGTGTTTGTTATCCTCAAAAGCTCAATTTCAATAAGAAAAAAATGGAAATCATTAGAGCATAAAAGGATGTTGAAAGAAAAAAAAAATGAAAGAAAGAGAGCCTTGTTTGAATTGCAATATCTTAGGAAGAATGGGTGGATGATGATAGATAGTGGTTGGAATTGTTGAGAGTCGCGAACCTAATTGATTTTAGTCACTTGGCCACATATTTCCCTACCTTTCACTAAGAAGCCTACATTACAACCTTAAATAAAGTCCTTTCTGATCCTAGATCTTGTGTGCAAATATTTTCAGTGGAGAAATTAGAATATTTACATGCCTATGATAGAACTTGATTTTCATGACTTGTGTGTTCTAATATTATCCTAAACACTTGAGTGAATGAGGGAAACACTATCCTTATGAGTCTTTCATGGTCATCTGATGTTCTGATTCTTTAAAAGTGTTGGTGTAATGTAGATTTTTTGTTTTGATTGTGATGAATCTTGTGAGGCATTGCACTTTTCGTCTACTTGAGCTTTTAATTCATTCTTTCTGTTGTTGAAGACAATCAAGTTTTAAGTTTGGGGGGATTGATAAGCTCGTATTTTGTCTCGCTTATCGCATTATTTTCTTCGTTGTTTCATGCATTTATATTAGATTAGGTTCAATAATTGAGCATGATAGTATTTTGGAGGGTATTATGCTTGTAATGCTTGATTTTGCAGGTAAAAAGGTAAAAAAGGGTGGAAGTTGATCAAAAGATGAAAAATCCGCAGAAAAGCCCTCTGTATTGGTCGACTTGTGGGATTTCGATCGACATGGAGGTCGACATGGAGCTTGTGCTTGGCGACATGGAGGTCGACATGGAGCTTGTGCTTGGTAACATGGAGGTCGACATGAGAGGCCTATGTTGATCGACGCACGACATTTAGATCGACATGCGGAGCTGCCCTGGAAGGAAACACAATTTTATTAGTCAACATGGGATTTGGAAGGAATTAACCAATTACAACTTTTCCCTACAGTTCAAGACCTCAAGACTTAACCCTACCACTATATATACTCATGTATTATGTCTAAATTTATTATTATTCATATTATTCACTTTAGAATTCAGTTTTTACTTTAGTTTTAGTCTCTTCATTTTTATTGCTTTGAAGATCGAAGAACTGGATCAAGATTTACTTTTTGAGTTTATCTCTTAAGTAAGTTTTAATGCAATTTAATATTTCTATTCCAATGTTTGTTTTTAGCATGTTTGGCTTGAAACCCTAGCAGATTCTAGGGTTTTCTCCATCTGATTGCATGTTGTAATTCGATTAATTCCAACCCTAATTAAACTAGTTCAAATTCTCTGGTTTGATTCTAAAATCTAATTCAATTGAAGGATCGAAATATGAAAATTGGATTAGGTTGTTAGTTGTTGATTTGAGACCGAGAGGAGATAATTAACAATAAGAAAAGAGAATTTGATATAATTGTTTTCTGTCTCAAAAAGAAGATTCAGTTATAGGATTTAATCTGAATGATTATTGAGATTGACTAGTTTGTGTAATTGAGACTCAAAAGGTAAAATTCATTTGTTAGTAATCTAGGTTTTAATTTCCAAACAAGGAATTAATTCCAATTTATCATATTTTCCACCATAAATCTTTATTTTTGAGTTTGGATTGATTGTTTTATGCATGTATATTAGATTGGTTGAATTCCCTAGGATCTGTGATTTTATTTATCTGATTTTAATTCAAAAAGTTGTTTTATGAAAATAAAACTACTCTTGGTAAACACTCGTTTTGTGCACCTTGCTGATGTGGATTTGCTCACTTTTGGCCTTAGATCAGATTGTTATGTAGTGTTTTCATGCATTATTCATATTCTTTTAGAAAATATTACGTTTGGTCTGGTTTGTGGTTGTTTATGCAGATTTCACGCACAATCGAGTTGTTTACAAGGATTGACAAAATCTCCGAAAAGCCGACTGATGGTAGCTTGTACCGGGAAGAAGAAGGAGTCAGAAAATACAAAAGAAAACGCCGAAAACCCGTTCGAGGCAGAATCGGCGACCCAAATGACACAACCGGCGGTCGCCGGTCATGTAGATGGGTCGCCGGTTGTGAATTTTGAAGACATTACGCACGGTGCAAAACCGGCGACCCGGATGACACATCCGGCGATCGCCGATTATGTGGACGGGTCGCCGGTTCTGCAATTTCAGAAGTTTTCTCACGTGACATGATCGGCGACCCGGTTGCATAACCGGCGGTCGCCGATCGCGCCTCTCAGGTCGCCGTCTGTGTCCCGTTTTGACGAAATCTGGCGAATCTTTAGCCCAAAACCATATCTTTTGGAGATTTTAAAGGCCTCAACTATAAATAGGACCTCTCTGAACGAAAATAAGGTTCCTTTCATCACTTTTTCAACTGGAGAGTATAGAATTGAGGGCAAAAGGCAAGGGAATTTGAAGAGCACTCCGGGATTCGAAGATTGAAGACTACGGTTTTTAGTTTTCATGTTTTTCTGTTCTTGTGACTCTTCATCTTTTGTTTTTCCTAAACTTAGCATGATTGGCTAAGTTCCTTCGTGGATTCTAGGGTTTTGAAACTTTGTATTTATTCATTCAACATTTTATGCAATTTAATGTTCCTTTTCCTTTGATGTTCTAATTTAATTTGGGATTTTCATGAATTGTGATTAACTGGCCATTAATTGTGATTTGAATTGGTAGTTTTTGAACCGAGAGGTCTAGGTTATCAATTATGACGCAAATAAATTAGATTTACTAGAACAATTGTCCGAGAGGAAATTGAGCTTTTAAAGGGTTTAAAATCTAAGGTTTTTATCAAGAGTAAAATTCTTTTTGCGCATCCGAGAGGAGTCACTAGGTATTTTATTTTCATGTTATGGTTTAGAGTCCGAGAGGATCACCTGATAACATATTTGCGATTGCTCACATCTCTGGAAATTAAATTGGGATTGAATTGCATGAAAACGTTGTTTGATTATTATGCAAAGTGGATTACCCTGGAATCCTGTTTTCTCACGAGTCTTCTAAAATCGTTAATTGTTCATTTTATTTTATTACTGCTTCAAAGTCAATTAGTTTAGAAAAACCAAAATCCTTTTAAGATTCACCTAGATAGTAGTACGGTATCTATGTTTCAGTGCTCGGTTATACTTCGACCCTGCAATCCTTGAGAATCGATAAATTATTACTTGCCCTCTGCAGTGGTCTGTACACTTGCAGCTTTAGCGCGTTGAAAAACGCACTATCAAGTTTTTGGCGCCGTTGCCGGGGATTGCACAGATTTATAACTAACACTAATTCTGATATTACGCTAATTACTCTAGGATTTTACTTTACGCATTTTTTATCTATATTTTTATTTCTAGTCTGTGCCATTCACTTTCTGATTTCTTCAGGTAGTATATGCGAACCAGAGCAAAAGGTCCACCAGCTGAGCCTTTCGATCCGAAAATCGAGTCTACCTGCCGAAGAAACACCGCAAGAAGAAAGTTAGAATTTGCAATGGCTGAAAATCAAGCGGCACAGATAGCTGAGCTGCAGAGGCAGCTCCAGGAGATGAATCTTTGACTTCAAGAGAATCAGGCTCCTGAAGCCCGGAGAGCGCCCACTGTTGATGAGATGTACGAGCCTATGACTGACAGGCATCGCAACGCTGATTTTGGGCTGAAGGTGGACACACCAAACTTTGAACTGAAGACTGGTTTGATACACACAGCCCAGCAAAACCAGTATGGGGGACTACCATCTGAGGACCCTCATCTGCATATACAGAGATTTTTACTGCTTTGTGATACAGTCAAGCAGAATCAGGTGCCTATCGACTATATTCGGTTGCACCTGTTCCACTTCACACTGCGCGACAGAGCCTTGTCGTGGTACATGACGTTGAACTGCAACGAGATCTCTACATGGGAAGAATTATGCAAGCTGTTTCTGATTCAGTTCTTCCCACCCAGCAAGACGATCCAGTTACAGACCCTGATCTCTCAGTTCAGACAGTTTTCTGGGGAGTCACTGTACGAGGCCTGGGAACGCTACAAAGATCTCCTACGTTCTTGCCCCTGCCATGGTTTCACTGAGAAACAACAGATGTGCCATTTCTATCGAGGCCTGGACAGGGAGACCCAGAAGCATGTGAATGCCTCAGCTGGAGGGTCACTGACTGCTAAACCACCACAGGAAGGGTTAGAATTACTGGAAGTGATGGCGAAAAGCGAATACAACTGGCCAGCGGATAGGGGAGATCACAGGGTAGCAGCAGTTGATGATACTGGAGATATAGCTGCTGAGATAAAGCTGATGAGGAAAGAAGTGGCTGCTTCCACTAAATTACTGGAGACTCGCATCACCAAATTGGAAAATAATCTACCTCAGCAAAGCTATGAGCAGGTTAATGAGATGCAGATGGAGGATGCAAACTATGTGAACCAGAGGAACTTCAACAACAATCGAGGGTATCCATCGGGGAACATGGTATATCATCCCAACAATCGGAATCATCCCAACTTCTCTTATGGGAATCCGAACAATGCTCTACAGCCTCCACCTGGGTTTGCTGCGAATCATGAAGCAACTAACGAGCCAAAGGAGCCAAGCATGAGGGAGCTCCTGACCCAATTCATCGCAGTCTCCAATGCGAAGTCTACGAAGACAGATGGAGAAATTGCTCAGCTACAAAATAATATGGGGGAAATGGGAAAGCACATGAAGCAGATAGACACACAGATTTCCCAAATAGCCAACGCAATTGGTAGCCAGCACACTCCAGGGCACTTCCCGAGCAACACAGTTGTGAACCCTAAGGACCAGTGCAATGCCATTACCACCCGCTGTGGTAAAGGTTACGAGGGGCCGTCTATGCCCGCTGACGTTTCGGTGCAACCTGAAGTTGTACAGGCTGACCCTGTTCTTCCTGAAGAAGAACGTACTAAAAAGGGTAAAGAGGGCTGTCCTGAAGACAGACCCAAAGTAGCTGGTCCTGTTGCTGTACCCTTCCCGCAGAGATTTGCTAAGAAGCAGAAGGAGGAGAGATATAAGCGTTTTCTGGAGCATATGAAGAAGATCCACATCAATCTACCATTGATTGAAGTGGTACAGGAGATTCCTGGGTACATGAAGTTTCTAAAGGATATGGTTACCCAGAAGAAGCCCTTCGGCGCATTCGAGACAGTCAACTTGTTCGAAGAATGCAGTGCTATCATTCAGAAGAAGATGCCGATAAAGAGGGCTGATCCGGGTTGTTTTTCCATCACCTGCTTAATTGGTGGACAAAACTTTGAGAAAGTCCTGTGTGATTCAGGGGCCAGCATCAATCTGATGCCTCTGTCGATCTTCAAGAAGCTTCAGATCGGCGACATCAAGCCGACCACCATCAGACTCCAGATGGCGGATCGTTCTGTGAACTACCCAAAGGGGGTAGTTGAAGATGTGCTAGTAAAAGTGGGGGAATTTATTTTCCCAGCTGATTTTGTGGTCTTGGACATGGAGGAAGACCGCAATATTCCACTGATCCTAGGAAGACCCTTCCTCCACACTGCTGACGCCCTCATTGATGTGAAGAAGGGCGAGCTCACCTTGAGAGTAAACGACGAGAAGATCACCTTCTCCATTTACAAAGCCATGGAGCGACACGACTCTGATGACTGCTATGAGGAGTGCGACATGGTTCAGGTTTTGTATCCTTGTGACCCTTTATTTATTTCTACTGATTCCTTAGATTATGGGGTGCAAAATTCTGTTTATCCTTGTGATGACCTGTATGATGCGTGTGATGAGTTGCTAGAGTCTGTTCTAGCATTGGATGCTGCAGGTGAGAAGAACAAGGTGGAGAGCGCCAATTTTCTGAAGTTGAGGAGCGAGGAGGAAGAAGAGGAGGCGCGAAAGAAGGCGCTAAATCCAGGAGGAAAGAAGGAGCCACCAGTGCTGGAGCTCAAGCCACTGCCAGACCATCTGAGGTATGCCTACTTGGGCGAAAACAACACATATCCGGTAATCATTTCTGCTACTTTATCTGTTTGTCAAATGGATAGATTACTGAGGGTATTGAGAGACCACCAATCTGCTATTGGGTGGTCGTTGTCTGACATCAAGGGTATTAGCCCTTCTATCTGTATGCACAGGATCTTACTTGAAGATGGATATAAGCCCAAGGTGCAACCGCAACGAAGGCTTAATCCAATCATGCAGGAGGTGGTGCGAAAGGAGGTGATGAAGCTCCTAGATGCTGGGATGATTTACGCCATCTCAGACAGTGAATGGGTAAGCCCTACCCAAGTGGTGGCGAAGAAGGGGGGAACGACAGTCATTAAAGACGAGAGCGGCCAGGAGATCGCTCACCGACCTGTCACAGGCTGGAGGATGTGCATAGACTACAGAGCACTGAACAGTGCTACACGTAAGGATCACTTTCCTCTCCCTTTTATTGATCAGATGTTGGATAGGCTAGCTGGTTATGATTTTTACTGCTTTCTTGATGGTTATTCTGGATATAACCAAATAGTAATAGCTCCTGAGGATCAGCATAAGTCTGCTTTTACTTGCCCTTATGGGATTTTTGCTTATAGGCGTATGTCTTTTGGATTGTGTAATGCTCCTGCCACTTTTCAAAGATGCATGATGTCTATTTTTAGCGGGCTGGTAGAGAATATTATGGAAGTTTTCATGGATGATTTTTCTGTGTTTGGTCATTCATTTGATGATTGTTTGGAAAACCTGACTACTGTTCTGCAGCGATGCCAAGATACTAACCTTGTGTTGAATTGGGAGAAATGTCATTTTATGGTTAGGGAAGGAATAGTTCTTGGCCACAAAGTTTCTGCTGCAGGTTTAGAGGTAGATCGAGCAAAGATCGTGGCAATCTCAAAGTTGCCACCACCCACGAACGAGAAATCTGTTCGCAGTTTCTTGGGACATGCAGGATTCTACCGGAGGTTTATCAGGGAGTTTTCTAAAATTTCTAAACCTCTTAGTTCTTTGCTTATGAAGGATGCGAAATTCGTTTTTAATGATGATTGTTTGCAGGCCTTTGAGAAGCTGAAGTTGGCCTTGACCACCGCTCCGGTTCTCATTTCTCCAGATTGGTCAGAGCCTTTTGTTCTGATGTGCGATGCCAGCGACACAGCTGTAGGAGCCGCATTGGGGCAGACAAGGAATAAGATTTTCCGAGTTATACACTACGCCAGCAAGACTCTGGATGAGGCTCAGGTGAACTACACCACTACGGAGAAAGAGTTGTTGGCGGTGGTATTCGCCTTCGACAAGTTCCGGGCATATCTGATTGGGGCGAAGACAGTTGTATACACGGATCATGCTGCGATCCGATATCTTTTTGCGAAGAAGGAAGCGAAGCCGAGACTGATCCGGTGGATCCTGTTACTGCAGGAGTTTGATATGGAGATCAAGGATCGAAAGGGGTGCGAAAATGTGGTAGCGGACCACCTGTCAAGGCTAGAGAACCCAGTGGAAGGGGATGACAAGAGGATCCGAATTACTGAAGTCTTTCTGGATGAGCAGCTGTTTGCTGTGGAAGCGACGGATCCATGGTACATGGATCTAGTGAATTATCTGGTTGCAGGTGTTTCACCACCTGATCTTTCCTCACATCAAAAGAGGAAGTTTCTGCACGAGTGTAAGTTCTACTATTGGGACGAGCCTTTCCTCTACCGCCGTTGTGCTGATATGGTGATTAGGCGGTGCATCGAGTCAAATGAGCAAGAGCAGATTATGGGGGACTGCCACTTGTCCCCATATGGAGGCCACTGTGCGGCAAATAGGACAGCCATGAAGATCCTCAATAGTGGATTTTATTGGCCTACTATCTACCGCGATTGTCAAAAATTTGTGGCCAGCTGTGATAGATGCCAGAGAATGGGGAACATCTCGAAGAGAGATGAGATGCCACAGAAGTACATGCTGGAGATCGAGCCCTTCGACGTTTGGGGCATTGACTTTATGGGACCATTCCCTAAGTCTCATGGATACCAATTCATCCTGCTAGCAGTGGATTATGTAACCCGGTGGGTTGAGGCTATCCCCACTGCGACGAGTGACTCTAAGGTGGTACTCAAGTTCTTACAGAAGAACATCTTGACTCGTTTTGGAGCGCCGCGAGCACTGCTGAGCGATGGCGGATCCCACTTTAAGAATAGATGGCTGGGGAGTCTCCTGTCAAAATATGGAGTGCATCATAAAATCACTTCTCCATATCATCCCCAAGCCAATGGTCAAGCTGAGCTAGCTAACAGAGAAATCAAGCAAATCCTGGAGAAGTCTGTAGTATCCAGGAAGGATTGGGCACTGCGCTTGGATGATGCCTTGTGGGCATACAGAACTGCATTCAAGACCCCAATTGGTATGTCACCATACCAGTTGGTGTTTGGAAAATCCTGTCATCTGCCAGTAGAGTTGGAGCACAAAGCTTTCTGGGCTGTGAAGAAGATTAACTGGGATCTGAAGGCTGCGTCTGAGCAGCGATGCATCCAGCTGACAGAGTTGGAAGAATTCCGGAACGAAGCTTATGAGAGTTCGAGGTTGTACAAGGAGCGTGCCAAGAAATTTCACGATCGACGCATCCGCCCCCGTGAATTCACGCCGGGGGATCAGGTACTCCTCTTTAATTCTCGATTGCGTTTATTCCCTGGGAAACTGAAGTCTGGATGGTCTGGTCCTTATGTTGTTGACAAGATTAACTCAAATGGTACACTAGACTTAATAGGAACTGATGGCACACACTTCACGGTGAATGGTCATAGGGTGAAGCTTTACATCCAATCTGAGACTGTTTCTGCTGTAGTTGAACTTTATTTATCTGAACCATAGTTTGTGCTGCTGTGTCTAGCTATAGACGTAAAATAAAGCGCTTATTGGGAGGCAACCCAATCCATTATTGGTTTATTTGAGTTTCTCTATTATTTTGTGCGTCCGTTTTTAATGTACGTTGAGTATTTTTATCATTTTCCACAGTTACGTTCATGTTTGGGTGTTGAGTTCATTGGATGCAGGAAACAGAGTCGAAAATAGAGGGAGTCGCGCGATTTTGTGACGAAATCGGCGACCCAAAATGCATGGACGGCGATCGCCGATCGCGCACCTGGGTCGCCGATCGCGCACCTGGGTCGCCGATTACCCCGTCAAACGCCGGACAGGTACGTGACACAACCGGCGATCGCCGGTTATGCTGGTTGGGTCGCCGGGTGTGTAATTTTAGCTGATTTGGTACGGTGCATAACCGGCGACCTATCTGCACAGACGGTGATCGCCGATCGCGCACTTGGGTCGCCGGGTATGCATTAAAAGGGGGTTGCTGCGCGATTTTTTCATTTTATTCACCAAAATTTCACCAACTCTCAAATTTTCGAAATTTCCTCTCAAAAATTCTCTTCTATCTTGCATTGTCTCACGAATTCCTTTTAAACTTCACTCTCCCACGGCATTTGGAGGCTTCCTATCCGAGTGGTTTGCCCCAATTCGTCCAAAAACACCATAATCCCCAAATTGGCTAGGGTTCTTAATTTTCGTCATATTTTCGTCAAATTCCAGGTATTTCTTCTTCATACTCACGTTTAAATCTCGCATTATGGTTATTGTGTCTCTATATTCGAGTTTATTTGCTTGCATTGCACGTTTGTGATTTTAATTGCTTAATTTAGGTTTATCGTTTTCATATTTAGTTGTTATTTCCTTTACCTCTATGTTCACTTGTTTGCATTAGTACATTGTGATTATGTTGCATTTACTTGAATAATTTGGGGACTTATTATGGATATTGTTATGCCAAACGTTGGGATTGAGTATGTTAGAGTGCCGATGAGTTGAGTTTATCTAAGTTTGGTTAAAAGTTTTAATTAACTGTGGAATTATGGTCTTCGTATTGTTAGTTTATTTCGTATAGTTATGTTGGTCTCAATTCGCGTGCATTTATTGCTTTCCTGCTTCACGGTGGATAATATGCATGTTTGTGTTTCATTTGTAGGACTATGGCACCTCGCCGTCGTACTAACCCTGACTCCTATGGGATCACCGGGATCCGAGATGCGGGCATGATCAACACTTTCAAAGTTCTGGCCGAAAGAGGGGTCGAAGGCACCTGCTACCCTGACACTGATGCAATGAAGGCAATGGGGCTCTATGATAACGTGAAGGAGCTGTTTTCTAACATTGGTTGGGCACCCCTGCTGGTGCTCGATGCCCCGACGTTCACAAGGTTCACCCTGGAGATCTTGTCTACTCTGGAGATCACCACGAAAGGGAGAACTGAGCCCACCGGCGCCACCTACCGGGCTGGAAATCAAGATAGGACTATTTCAACAAAGGAAATCAACAGGGCGTTCGGAGTGGTTAACCTGGGGAGGTACAACAAACCAAGGGGCTACGACAGCAAGACTTTCTGGCCCCATATCTGCACCGAAGGAAGCCCAAGTTGGTCATCGGGAGACTGTAAGGCTTCTATGATCCGGAACCCAGTTTTCCGGATGGTCCGAGCCATCCTGGCCCATACCCTCTTCGCCAGAAAGGAGAACAGCTCCCTCAGAGACGCAGAGCTCATGGTCCTATACTGCATGTTGAACAGCGAGTACCTCAACTTTGCCCAATTATTTCTGATGCAGTCCAACAGGATCTCGGGGGCCCAAAAAGGGACCATCTGCATTGGCGGTTTGTGGACCACCTTGCTATACTCGCTAGGGGTCGATGTGTCCGAGGAGCGGGCTGAACCACTGACAAAGCTCACACTGGAGAAATTGGTGCATCTTCGGTTCATCCATTCGATGCACCCACCCTACCACTTCGTTCAGCGCAGCCGTCCTTACTTCCTGCTGCCGAACCCCGAGCTCACTAATATAGGGCTTCGGCAGTATCGAAGCAACTGGAAGCTAGACACTCTAGCTCATGTGGAGGCGATCCAAGCTGACGAGGAAGCCCGCCGGCAGAACCCAAACCCTGCGTTTGAGGAGACTCATGAGGAGACTCATGAGGAGGCTCATGAGGAGGCTCCCGAGGATACACACGAGGAACAGCCCCTCTACCTGGAGATGGGGGGATCATCCCGGCAGGAGACAGGGGGATCGTCCCGGCAGGAGACAGGGGGGTCATCCCGGCAGCAGCGCGGGGGAACGTCTATCTGCTACGAGCGCCGTTACAGTCGGGCGGAGGTTGAGCAGCGCCTCAGCGCGCTAGAGAGACAGTGGTCGGACTGGAGCACGCAGCTCCAGTCCCTTTCTGCGGCCCAGACGATGTATGCTACTGAGCGCCGGTCTTTCGAGGAGGAGCAGCGGACGCAGTGGGCAACTCAGCAACGCTTTGCCGAGCAGGAGCAGGAGCGGTGGGCGGCGCAGCAGCGCCACAACCTGTGGGAGCAAGAACAATGGCGACGCCAGCAAGAGGCGAACGACGAGATGCAGCGATTCATGGCTCGTTTCCCACAGAACTGGCCCCCGCCCCAGTGAGGTTATCGAGGTACCCACACATCTCCGTGATCTTCTTCCCACAAACTTATTCTTTCCTTTGTATCGAATAAGTTTGGGGGGGGGATGGGATCGGTCGATGTGTCGTCCCGTATTTTACTTTTCTTCTCCATCTTTTTTGCTCCATTTTTATGCTGAGCTTGGGTCTGTACTTGAATTTGAACTTGTAATATGAACCACCTTTATTTGCTTTTATTTGTTTACTTGTATTTAATTCAGTTTTTAAATTCCTGTTGGGTCTGTATTGTGGAACCTGAATTGTGAAAGAGAAATGAATTAATAGGGTGGTCACTTTTGCATTATTGATCAAGTTTATGATGACAAATTTTCTTTCTCGTGAAACTTACATTGATTGCTGTAAATGATTTGGTGAATTGTGATCTTATGGAATTGATTTTTGGCCTCTTGAATACGCTTATTGCCCTGTCAGAATTGAGCCTAACTTTGTTTCACTGAGAGTCGGTCACTGCACACTTAATCTCTAGAACTTGCTCTGGCTTCTTGCTCAAAATTGCGTAGGAGAGTGTCAAGGATTTAGAATGATTTTAGGCCATCGTTTCATAAGCCACAATGAACCCAAACACTAACCCGATGCATACTCCTTTGTTAGCCCAGTTGAGCCTGAAAACCTTTTCTTTCTTAACCCGTGATAGGAGGTGTGGATGGATGTATAAGGGTATCCAACAATGATAAGTGGTGAAGTTAGAGTCTGTATATGTGTATAGTCCAAACATGTTGATGGACTAATGTCGTTGGTATGAGTATAGTGCACGATGAGTGCATCTTTGTTATTGTGATGAGTCAGTATGAACTTTGTTAAAAAAAAAAAAAAAAAAGAGTCGAATAATGCACTGGATGTGCAAAGTACTTGTGTTATATCCTTCAGAATGTGCAATGTTTTGATACAAGTCAATGCACAAGAGTTTTGTCATGATTTTGAGTTTGAATCTTATTGAATTACCATTGAAGGGATGTGTCAATTTCAGTTTAAGTCATAAGTATTGTTAGAGTCGGTGATTGAAGTTACACCATACAGTATGTGATGAGGAAGAGTTAGAGTGAATGGAGTTATAAGGATGGATCTATTCTAGTCACTTTTAGCCAAATTTCCATACCCTTCACCAATGTGCCTACATTAGAACCGTAAATAAAGACCTTTTTTATCTTTATCCGAGCACTCCCATGATCAGTAGAGAGTTGAGACAACGAGCAAGCCTATGGTAGAAAAAGTTGTGCAGATGACCATTTGAGAGTGTGCACTGACCTACTTACATTTTGAGAGAAAAATTTGAGTGATACACTATCTTGTGAGAAGCGGACTTTTAGAGGCCAAGATTGAAACTGTTTGTTTGCGATAAACTGATGAATGTCACAGTGATTGGTGTGGGAATCACAACCCCATTTTGTGTCTGAAATAGCTGATGATCAATTAATGCACCCCTCGTGTTTACTTCTTTCTTTTATTTGTTTGTCTCATTGTCCGAGGACGAACAATAGCTTAAGTTTGGGGGGTTGATAAACACTCGTTTTGTGCACCTTGCTGATGTGGATTTGCTCACTTTTGGCCTTAGATCAGATTGTTATGTAGTGTTTTCATGCATTATTCATATTCTTTTAGAAAATATTACGTTTGGTCTGGTTTGTGGTTGTTTATGCAGATTTCACGCACAATCGAGTTGTTTACAAGGATTGACAAAATCTCCGAAAAGCCGACTGATGGTAGCTTGTACCGGGAAGAAGAAGGAGTCAGAAAATACAAAAGAAAACGCCGAAAACCCGTTCGAGGCAGAATCGGCGACCCAAATGACACAACCGGCGGTCGCCGGTCATGTAGATGGGTCGCCGGTTGTGAATTTTGAAGACATTACGCACGGTGCAAAACCGGCGACCCGGATGACACATCCGGCGATCGCCGATTATGTGGACGGGTCGCCGGTTCTGCAATTTCAGAAGTTTTCTCACGTGACATGATCGGCGACCCGGTTGCATAACCGGCGGTCGCCGATCGCGCCTCTCAGGTCGCCGTCTGTGTCCCGTTTTGACGAAATCTGGCGAATCTTTAGCCCAAAACCATATCTTTTGGAGATTTTAAAGGCCTCAACTATAAATAGGACCTCTCTGAACGAAAATAAGGTTCCTTTCATCACTTTTTCAACTGGAGAGTATAGAATTGAGGGCAAAAGGCAAGGGAATTTGAAGAGCACTCCGGGATTCGAAGATTGAAGACTACGGTTTTTAGTTTTCATGTTTTTCTGTTCTTGTGACTCTTCATCTTTTGTTTTTCCTAAACTTAGCATGATTGGCTAAGTTCCTTCGTGGATTCTAGGGTTTTGAAACTTTGTATTTATTCATTCAACATTTTATGCAATTTAATGTTCCTTTTCCTTTGATGTTCTAATTTAATTTGGGATTTTCATGAATTGTGATTAACTGGCCATTAATTGTGATTTGAATTGGTAGTTTTTGAACCGAGAGGTCTAGGTTATCAATTATGACGCAAATAAATTAGATTTACTAGAACAATTGTCCGAGAGGAAATTGAGCTTTTAAAGGGTTTAAAATCTAAGGTTTTTATCAAGAGTAAAATTCTTTTTGCGCATCCGAGAGGAGTCACTAGGTATTTTATTTCCATGTTATGGTTTAGAGTCCGAGAGGATCACCTGATAACATATTTGCGATTGCTCACATCTCTGGAAATTAAATTGGGATTGAATTGCATGAAAACGTTGTTTGATTATTATGCAAAGTGGATTACCCTGGAATCCTGTTTTCTCACGAGTCTTCTAAAATCGTTAATTGTTCATTTTATTTTATTACTGCTTCAAAGTCAATTAGTTTAGAAAAACCAAAATCCTTTTAAGATTCACCTAGATAGTAGTACGGTATCTATGTTTCAGTGCTTGGTTATACTTCGACCCTGCAATCCTTGAGAATCGATAAATTATTACTTGCCCTCTGCAGTGGTCTGTACACTTGCAGCTTTAGCGC
>JAPKLW010001846.1:26761-62655 GCA_026898455.1 Plectranthus barbatus | reverse complement strand
GTTACCAGCAGAATTCCAGATTCTCTCTCCCCGCGTAGTAGAGACAAGAAGAAGATTCTCTGAGGAATCGACTGACAGAATATGACTTTAAGGAAGGATAACTTAAAGTCTATCAGTCACAAGACGCCAGTCTTATTCCTCGGACTGACAGAGAGAGCCGTTCTGACACAAAGAGATCTGTGTCAGATAAAGTGGTCAAAGGTATGGTTCCTTTCCGGAAAAACATACCTGCCGTCGTCAGAAGGACATCCCAGGTCTGACACCTTTCCGGATGCGTCCAAACGGCTAGAAAGTTTGAATCAGTTCCTGCGGCTATAAATACGTCGCAACCACCAACATTCAAACATTAGATATCTCTGCTCAACCACCGAAAGAACTGAAATTACTGCAAAATCGCATAAAGCACTTTCGAGGCTTTTCATAAAGCTTTTCGTGTGTTGATTTATCAAACACGAGACTTCAAGCTTTAAGCTTGCAAGTTAAAGATCTCACTTGGTGTTCTTTCTCCTTCGAGAGAGTTCACAGCAGCTCCTGTGCTTACCAGCACTTGAGTTATTACGGGCATTCTGCCGCAGAGACTGTTACGTTCTTGGGAGAACAAAAACACCCAGCTAGCTGTGGACGTTGAAGTGACGTGCTCGCACTCCATTAGCTGTGAAGAGTTGAAGAAGGTTCCAGGACCGGGAGCGGTTGATCTAGTGAACTGGTGGACGAGGCATTCACCAGCTAGAGATAGATCGTAGGAGACCTGTACCTGATTACTCTTAGTGGAATTTCCAGTGCTTTGACTGGAGAGTGGACGTAGATCGATTGATCGAACCACTATAAAAATCCTTTATTATTTATCAGCTTTCTGTCTTTCATTCATATTTTAAACCCAGCACTCAAGTGCTGGAGTATATCCTGAAACTGATAAATAACTGTGCAAACAAGGCTAAACATTAAGTTTTGAATCACCAGCTGACAGGTCTCAGTTGACAGCTGTGTACTGAGTAACCAGCACCAGCTGACCAGTTGCCAGTTGTCAGCTGTGAGTAAGTAGCGTGCAAGAAAACACTTTATATTATTTCCGCTGCGTAACGTTTTATACTCTGACAAACCGGGACCAACAGACATCCATGGCAGTGTCATTGTTGTGGGTAGTTTAACCATAAACCCACCATTCCAACTTTTATATCGGCACGTCAGCGCCACTTCAAAAGTTAAAATCTACCAACTTTTTCAAACCTATCACTCTAACAATAAACCTACAACATCAACTTTAACACGGTCCCACACAAATCCACTCACAAATATAATATTATTTTTATCTATCTCTATTGTTTATTTATTATATTAATTTATAGTATTAAATTACATAATAAATTTTAAATTTTCTAATTTAATATAATTATGAAAATTTATAAATTTAAACAATACAAATTTGGAACAACAAACACACAAGGGAAATTAAATTTAGACAACATCATAATAGTACAAGAAAATAAAATTACACAACATTGCAACATGGTAAAAAATTCATACTAATCACTTCCATAATTTGCCCATATATGTTCAACTAAATATGCCCAAAACTGGTGGTGTGCATCTTTATCACGTAGTTCCTTGTAATTTTGAAGATAAACTTGAAATTATTGAGTAGAACCCAAGTTTATTGTGGCAGATGGATGTGTGTCTTTGTCGGACCACATGATAGATGCATCTCCTTCGTCTTCTATAATCATGTTGTGCAAAATAATGCATGTATTAATAATATTCCTCAAGTCTTCTTTGTAATAACTTCGTGCAGGACCTCTTATTATTGCCCAACGAGCTTGAAGCACTCCAAACGCCCGTTCCAATCTTTTCTTGCAGCTTCTTGCCTCTCCTTAAATTTCTTGCGTTTGGGATCCATAGGACATGGAAAACTTTTGACAAACGAGGCCCATTCTGGATAGATCCCATTTGTTAAATAATATTCATTTCTATACGTTGTGCCATTCACCGTAAAGGTAACTTGTGGAGCATTTCCTTGTAATACTGCATTGAATAAAGGTGATCCGTTAAGAACATTTATATCATTATTCGAACCTGCACATCCAAAAAAAGCATGTCATATCCACAAGTCTGCAGATGCCACCGCTTCGAGAATTATTGTTGGAACACCATAATCCCCTCGAGTATATTGACCTTTCCAAGCAACAGGACAATTCCTCCATTCCCAATGCATGCAGTCAAGACTCCCTAACATCCCAGGGAATCCATGCCTCTGCTCATGCATTTGAAGCAAACATTGAGTATCTGCAGCAGTTGGCCTTCTCAAGTATTGAGCTCCAAACACATTGAAAATAGAGCTACAAAAGTTGAGGAGACAGTCCAATGCAGTTTTCTCACCCATTCGTATATACTCATCAAGTGAGTCAGCAGGAGTAGCATATGCCAATTGACGTATGGCTGTTGTGCACTTTTGAAGAGGCGATAATCCCTTCCTTCCAGTTGCGTCGCGCCTCAATTTGGAATAATCAGAGTGATTTTCCAAATTATTGATCATGTTTATTTCTTCACATTCGAAATCGACTGCAAAACATTTTAGCACCAAATGTTGGATTCTCGGTGAAGTAATCACACACAAGACGATCATGCCCCTTCTCACGTTCTCGATCCCTATATTTTCTTAGATATACGTTTCTTGAAGTACTTCAAGATGCTTCAAGCTCATCCTCCTCAAGTATGGCAAGCATTTATCGATCAAGCTCATCATTTGCCACCAATTCTCGTATCATATTTTTTTCCATCTCAAATATTTCATCCTCACTTGGAATGTCAGACATATTTCACTGGAAATTTGGTAAGAAGTATTTCACTACAAAGAGAATTGATAATTGAGAGAATGAAAATAGGGTATGGAGAATCATATATAAATGCACCTACAACGGCTAATTTTGCAACGGCTAAATTTGCAACGACTAGTTTTGCAACGGCTAAATTTGCAACTACTAGTTTTATTACAATAATTCAAGAATTAAATAATTTATTAATTAAAATATACATAGTCGTACCATTATATATATATATATAGGGTAGTGATTAGGTGATAAAAAGATTTTCGTTGCTAAATGAGAATAAATCTGGACCATTAAAGATCAAAATCAACGCATGTGATCAATTTAAATCCGTCCCAAATTCGGTGCATTATTTGTGTTACCATCTAGCATTCAAAGGCAAAAATGTGAAAAATATATATTCAAGAATTTCATTTCATGCAGTTCATAAAACATAATATGCATACGTTCGATGTAAAAAATGCAATATTTTGGGCATAAAACTGCAGCATATAATCAATGCAAAAAATGCACTCAATATGAATACAAAAATGAATATGCTTTAGAATAAAAATGCATCTTATTCTAGTTAAGAATGCATCATTTGATGCAAAAAAATGCAAATATTTGGGAACATTTTTTATGCGTAATTGATGCATTTTTTATCCTGAACGTAAATATAATGAAGAACATATACCAGCTGAATATAAAATCAAGATTTTCGTGCGAATCTTCTAAATTCAACATATTCAATATGAGATATCATATGAATCGTCGTAAAAGTACGTTTAATTTGATATATGATTCATAAAAAATAGATTTGAATTGAGAAAGATATAACCGTTTGATTATAATGGGAGGAAAGAGAAAATTAGGAGAGAGAATGTTTAGATATAAAGATAGAGAGACGGTTATTCAAACTTAAAGGCTAAATTACTAAGATACCCTAATTACCTTATTTATCTAATAAATCATGAATTATCACAACCATTGGATCAACAAAATAAAGGATCCAGATTCTTTCTCATTTTTTTTTTTGAAGAAATCTTAACGTGGCTTCTCAATGGTAGAAGAAAAAATAGGTTTAAATTTTGGGAATAAATGATTTAATTTAATGGGGGCTTTGTATTTCATGAAGGCTTTGTTTTATGGGGTTTATATTTAAATCTCAAATTTTTTATTAACATTATAAGGATAAAATTGAAAGTTTATATTTTATTTTTTTTAAGAGGCTGTAGGGAGTAAAAAGATGGTTTAGGATTTAGGGAGTAAAAAGATGACTGTATTTAGAATTACCCTATTAGTTTTCATTTTTACTGCAGACGTGGGATTGACAAGGACTTATACACAATGGGATTTCACTTGTGTTAGAAACTTGAAGCTAACTTATTTTGTCTAAGTCTTTCCTATAAAATAGCCATGATTTCTTACACTTTTCATAATTTTTTTCAGGTGCATCATGACATGAATGCTCCTCTTTCTCATTTGTAATTATTCTGATTCGATCTCTACTCTCAACTGCACGGCTCAATTCTCCACTGATATCTCCGTTTGGGTAAAGTTTGTTGGAAATGTGATCAGTGGTACAGGACTAAAAACACTGCAACCAAGTATGTCTTGTAATGCAAGTTTTAATACAGAGAACTGCAAGTACTGCTAGTTCGGAAATAAATAAATAAAATGAAATTAAAGTAACAAAACAGCCGAGTCGAGGAATCCCTCTTCCCGCAAGACGAATTTGCCAACGTAGTGCTAGTTAACCGGCGATCGTCCCCAAAGGTAAAATGGCTTCATCCTTTACGAGGCAGCACCGCAATCGGAAAGGCTCCGACGAACTGAACGGAGGTGAAACTAAGTTGCTTAAAAGCAAGGAAAAAATTACAGCAATATGAGGAAAAAGATGCAGTATCTGGCTATGTAGTGCTTGTCTCTTGTCGGATGTCTGGGTGACAGTGGACAGGAGACAGCTCCTATGTGTGCCTATTTATAGACATGTTCCACCTAGGGGGAGCCTATCGCAGCCATCAAGGCTCGAGCCGTTACAGGCGCGAGACACGGTCGTAACCGATGCACCAATCACGGAGGCGCGCAGGTGTGTGCATTGACCACGTGCTAAAAGTGGAAACCATTCGACAAGCATTTAAACACGTGCGCTGATTCGTCAGCCACGCCACATGCTCAGTGTGCACCACGTCGATTGGACCAGCCACGTCAACAGTCCATGTGTCAAGCCCGCAGGCTGACTTCATTTGCCCAAAAAGATAAGGCACAAGTGGACCAAGCCAGGCCCAAGAGCCCAAAGACCACCCAAAGACCAATTGCAAGAACCGAGAACCGAGACCAAGCTGGAGCCGGAGCCAGAGCTGGGACCGGGGTCGGGGTTGGGGCACGGGTCACGGGACATGGACGTGGGCGCTTGGCCACCGGCCTCGCCGAGGCGGGGCGGGGCGAGGCAAGCGGCGGCGGCGGCGCGCGAGAACGCCACCGGGTGCCACATACACTGCACACCTTGTTATTACACACCTCAACCATTAAGGTTTATATACATAGATTAATTAGTTTAATTAATCAATGTGGGACACTTCATTTATTACATAACTCCCTTATGTAATAATCCCACCAACCGTGTCACTTCATGGACTCATTTCTCACTCACCGGAATTTGGTTTCGAGAAAATAAATATACCACGATCATCTACTCGTTGCGTAGATTAAGTTGGTAATATTTAATTTTGACAAAATTAAATATTTCACATCGGAAATTTACAACAAAGTCCCCGAATTACCAACAATCCCCCCATGAGTGGGAATGCCGAAATGCATGAATGCATAGCCAACTCAGTTTTCGAGAGATGTTAATGCACCTGAACATGTAGCTTATGAATTTAAACCGTTCATCTTCAATGTCGTCGGGTACACCGGCAGCTTAGTGTTAAGGGTACCTTGAACTAATCCTCCATCGTGTGTACCGAGTCAACAACATTGAAACATTAACATTTCAACCTCCATTCGTTCTCACGTTTGGTTCCATTACGGGCCATGGACACCCCCTTTGGTTTCATAAGTGTTCATTTGAAGCGGCCCCTACTTCCACTTATATAGGTGACCTCCTATTCCGAGCATTCCTTCCAAGCTCAACCATCACGAGGTTTTCAGGAGTCATTAAAAGTCACTTAGGACTTAACCTATACCACATGCAGGTCCATAACACCTTGCTTGCTATCTTAGGGAAGGGTAGATAATGTCATCTTCAAGTCATCGCCATTGAAGTAGACATCATATTTCCGGTGTTATCACTTGAACTTGTGTAGTTTAGTTGTCCCATTGAACCTAGTTTTTTTGGATCTCCAATCATCTAGGTTGGGTATCCACTACACTCATTCATAATGTGGATTTCAATCCCATTCCCTCAAGCAATTTATTCATTTGATCTCAGTTTAACCCTTTGGTTAGCGGATCCGCAAAGTTATCAATTGATTTTACATAATCAATGGATATCACACCATTTGAGATCAATTGTCTAACAGTATTATGTCGATGATGTATATGTCTCGACTTCCCGTTATACATGTTATTTTGTGCTTGGCCAATAGCCGCTTGGCTATCACAGTGAATCATCACTGATGGCACAGGCTTGTTCCAACAAGGAACATCCTCTAGAAAGTGTCGAAGTCATTCTGCTTCTTCACCTGCTTTATCTAAAGCAATAAACTCGGATTCCATTGTGGAACGAGCTATACAAGTTTATTTCGTGGATTTCCACGACACTGCCCCCCCCCCCCCACCGATCGTAAATACGTATCCACTCGTGGAGTGAGAGTCATTTGAATCAGAAATCCAATTGGCATCACTGTACCCTTCAAGTACAGGTGGGAACTTTGTATAGTATAGTCCCAAGTTAAGAGTATACTTCAAGTATCTCAAAACTCTTACAAGAGCTTTCCAGTGTTCATTACTGGGATTGCTCGTGTATCTGCTCAATTTGTTCACCGCATATGCAAGATCCGGTCTAGTACAGTTAGTCAAGTACATTAGACTACCAATGACCCTTGCACATTCTTCTTGACCAACAGGGTCACTTTTGTTCTTAACAAAGTGAACATTGAGCTCTAGTGGTGTTTTGGCTGGTGGACTATCATAAGCATCGAACTTCCTCAACACTTTCTCAACGTAGTGAGATTGTGATAGGACAATTCCATTAGGCTTTCTTATAATTTTGATTCTGAGAATCACATCAGCCACACCCATGTCTTTCATGTCGAAGTTCTTCTCCAACATTCGTTTAGTATCAACAATTATTTGTTGATTTCTACCCATGATCAACATGTCATCTACATAAAGGTAGATAATCACAAAATTGTCAAACGTGCCTTTGTAGTATACACATTTGTCACATTCGTTATACTTGAATCCATTTGACAACATCGCATTGTCAAATCAAACATGCCATTGTTTGGGCGCTTGTTTAAGACCGTATAAGGATCTAACCAATTTGCATACCTCTCTCTCTTGTCCGGGTATTACAAATCCTTCGGATTGATCCATATAGATTTCTTCTTCTAGCTCCCCATTTAAGAAGGCTGTCTTCACATCCTGTAACGCCCCAATTTCTTAATAAAAAGGAGAGCACTACTAAAATATAAATTTACTTAATTTCTTTTCCTTTTAAGTTGAGAAATATCAATATAAATTCATGTATGCTCATTTAAAATAAATAAGCTTTTAAAATACAAATTTATTAAAATTTCGGCAGATTGTAATTACAATTTCAAATAAGTCCCTGATATACGTTTATATTTATTTTCTATATTTTCAGAATTCAAATACAAATGCGGAAGCTAAAACACAATTTAGACTTTGAATAAATTAAACTCAAAGATATTTAGATATAAAAGTTTATATTATAAAAACCTTGATATATATGCACATTTTATCAATAAAGGCATAACCTGTGACTATGTAAATCTAACGAAAAAAACTAACAAAATAACCACAGTTCACAGGTGCAGACATGAAGCTTATAATAATCTAAGATGACAAAAATATATTAGGATGTAAGTTTGCAAAAGCTGATTTTTAATTCTTGGAGATCGTAGTGGTCATTCCGCTTGCTCCACCGCACGACTCCTCAACCTGAAAATAATAATAAGAGGGGTGAGCATGGAAGCATACTCAGTGGGGAATTACACTGTAAACAACTATAATCAATTGTGTAATGAATCATACAACATGAACACTTAAACTTAGCTGATACATTGAGACTAGCCTTGGTCCCTTGCGGACCTGACCCCTTGCGAGTCTGCCCCTTGTGGGCAATCAACTTTACGATCCCTTGCGGATCATGGACCCCTTGCGGGCCACATTATTCACATGCATGACACACGACACAACAATGAATATAGCCATGTAACCACTACGTTTACAGATAAAGTAAAACCCCACCTGATAGAAGTCACAATAAACCTTTCACCAAGTTGTTGTCCACCTCAGAGCTCTCGTTGCGCCGATCCTAGCACTTAGAAATTATTTAATTTAGTCTTTTGTTGTTTGTTATTCTTGAACTTGAGTTTGGTTAAGTATATTGTATTGAACAATTAAACTTTAAATATTCATTAACAATATTTTTTTTTTCACCCTAAGGAATTAATCTTCAATAAATACCTATAAACATAAATAAAATCCCAAAAGATAAATCTTGGGCAAACAACAACATAATTAAGAACCAACTAATCCAGTTTAACAATCCCATATTTTATCAAAGAAGAAATCAAAGAAATTGAACTTTTAAAATAAATGTTCATATTCCCGCAGGAAAACTGGCAGCATTTAGTAAAATATGCATAACTTTTTCGTTACAACTCGGAATGCATCGATTCTTAGCATTTTAGAAACCTAATTAAATTACCCACAATTTCAGTAGAGACACATGCTCGAGATCCCTACATTAAAAGGCTGAAAAAGCCGATTTTCAGAGACTAAGAAATTAAATTTCCAAATCTGGCAGCTTTCAAACATTTGGGCATAGCTTCCTCCACACAACTCCAATTAATATGAATCCAATCTCAAATGAAAGCTAAGACAATATCCTACAACCTTCGTTCAGAAATAATAAGCTAAAAACGAAATTAAATTCCTCAAATTTTCGATGCAAAACATGTCCTGTTTCAGCAAAAATCTCTAGAAATGATATACAATTACACTACCATATATATATATATATATATATATATGCTTAAGAAAAAATTCAAATATACCAACATCAAGCACCAAAATACACTACAACAAGTTTGCCCTAATTATTCCACGACCATGAACATAAATCAAAAAAAAAAAAAATAGCATAAATATTTACCTTTGACGGGGAAAAGATAGAGAAGAAAACAGGAGAAATAGATGGGAAGGGACACGTCGGGCAAGAGGGATTGACAGGAGGGAAGATAATCTGAGAGGGAGAGAAGAACGAGATGCAGGGGAGAGATGAAATGGGTGAGGAATTGGTGTGTGGTGAATTTGCCCACCACATCTCACGAACCTCCACCCCATTTTTTTTTTTTAATTATTGTTATACAATTAATTTATTATCAAAATATCTTAGATATTTTGCCAATTAGCATTTTATATTTATTTGTTTTAACACTAAATCTAGAACATTCTAATTCTAGATTTATTCATCTATTTAATTATTTTATTAATTGATTGAACTTACTTTGTGCTAGGCGCTTCGAGCTCCGAGTTGGACAACCTGCAAAACTTAAAATAATCTCAAGCAAATATCTTAATTAAAATTTAAATTAATAATAATTATGATACTAATTATAATAAAAAGATTTGGGGTATTACACATCCATTTGGTGTATTTCGAGATTGTGCAAAGCAGCAATCGCTATAAGCACCCTAATAGATGTGATCCTAGTCACAGGTGAATAGGTATCAAAGAAATCATCTCCCTCTCTTTGTTTAAAGCCTTTCGCCGCAATGCGAGCTTTATACTTATCAACCGAACCATCGGCTTTGTACTTTCTTTTAAGGATCCACTTGCATCCTAAGGGCTTACAACCTTTTGGGAGATCGGCCAATATCCAAGTATGATTTTGCATAATCGATTCAATCTCACTATTAATGGCTTCTTGCCATAGTAAGGCATCTGGTCTAGCTAAGGCATCTTTAATGGTTCTAGGTTCATCATCTAACATGTAGGTGATGAAGTCTGGACCAAAACTTTTAGCCACTCTAGCCCTTTGACTAGGTCTCAGTTCTTCCTCTATATGAGTAGAACTAGTAGTCTCTTCATATGTCCTTTTTCTAGACATAGTCGGTACATCTTCCTTATTCTTACAAGGATAGATGTGCTCAAATAATATAGCATTCCTTGACTCTATAGTGGTGCCTTCGGTCACATTCGGATTATCCGACTTGTGCACTATAAATCGATAGGCAACACTATTTAAAGCATACCCTATAAAGATGCAATCGATTATTTTAGGTCCAATTGCAACTTGTTTGGGTAAAGGTACTTCGACCTTTGCTAAACAACCCCACACCTTAAGGTACTTGTAGGAAGGTCTTCGTCCTTTCCACAACTCATAAGGTGTCACATTTTTCCCTTTAAGAGGTATCTTATTCAAGATATAATTAGCTGTTAAGACAGCCTCTCCCCACATATTTTGGGGTAACCCCGAACTAATCAACAGGGCATTCATCATTTCTTTTAGTGTCCGATTTTTCCTTTCGGTAACACCATTGGACTGAGGTGAGTAAGGTGCTGTTGTTTGATGAATAATGCTCGAAGCGGCGCATAATTCTTCAAATGGTGCAACATACTCTCCACCTCTATCACTTCGAATCATCTTGATCCGACTACTCAATTGATTTTCAGCCTCTTCTTTATAATTTTTAAAGGCATCAATTGCTTCATCTTTACTTTTTAATAAGTAGAGATAACAATATCTGGTGCAATCATCAATAAAAGTAATAAAATACTTTTTTCCACCTCTAGTTTGCACTATTTTAAAATCACACAAATCCCTGAGTATCAACTCTAGAGGTTTAGTGCTCCTCTCGACTGAATTAAACGACATTCTTGTCAGTTTTGCCTCAACACAAACTTCACATTTAGTTTGTTTGAATTCAGCCACTTTTAGTAAATTCAAATTTACTAATCTTTTTATTGCATTAAGATTCACATGTCCCAATCTTATATGCCACAAATTAGAGCACTCAATCAAATAAGAAGAAGTAGATTCAACTTTATTGATAGACTTTTCGGCTAGGCGTCGTGCCATTACATTCAACTTGAAAAGACCATTGGCGAGATAGCCCCGACCAAAGAATTTTCCTAACTTTGACAAGATAAACTTTTCAGACTCAAATACAAGTTTAAATCCATGATTTACAAGTAAAGAGCCCGACACGAGGTTCTTGCGGATATCTGGGACATGAAACACATCCTTCAAGGTCAAATCCTTGCCACTAGTGAACTTGAGCACAACATTGCCCACTCCAACCACATTCGATGAAGCTTGATTGCCCATATGGAGCTTTCTCCCTTCAACAGATTTGTAGGAGAAAAACACACTCCTATCGGAAGCCACATGACATGTTGCACCTGTGTCAACAAACCACTCACGTGGATTGTCAACGTGGTGAACCTTGGAAACCACGACACACAAATCATCAACTCTCATCATCGGGTTCAACATGGTTGGCATCCATCTTTGCTTTGCCTTTATTTTTATTTTTAGGCTTTTTGCATTGATTCGCCATATGCCCATTCTTGCCACAATTAAAGCAAACACCCTTGAACTTAGGTTCTTGGATCACAAGCCCCTTGTTCGATAGGTTAGGCCTTTTTCTTTTCTTTGATGGACCACCACATTCCATCAAATTTGCCTTAGCATTCATAGCTCTCGGTTTTGGATCCACCTTTCGATTGTCTTCTTCAATGCGAAGCTTGACAACCAAATCTTCAAGAGACATAGCCTTTTGCTTATGCTTAAGGTAGCTCTTGAAGTCCTTCCACGAAGGAGGCAGCTTCTCAGTGACCGCAGCCACATTGAAAGCATCGGGGAGTAGCATCCCCTCGGCGTGAACATTATGTAAAATGATTTAAAATTCTTGCACGTGTTCCACCACCGAACAATTGTCAACCATTTGGTATGACAAGTACTTGGCCACAACGTACTTCTTAGTATCCGCGTCCTCCTTCTTATACTTTCTTTCTAATTGTTCCCACAGTTCTTTAGCGGTAGTTACATTACAGTACACGGCATAAAGAGGATCAACTAAACAATTGAGTACAAAATTTTGACAAAGAAAATCGCCATGGCACCAATTGTCGAAGGCAATTCTTTTGTTATTGTCGGTCTCATCATCGGCAAGCTCGAGCTTGTCTTCCTTCAAGTATGCAGCCAAACCAAGGGTAGTAAGATAGAATAGCATTTTTTGTTGCCACGTCTTGAAGTCCACACCGCCAAACTTGAACGGCTTGTCGGCTTGGGCATATGGAGGGAGTTGACGTGCGTTGTTGGAGTTGTTTCCTCCAGAACCATTGAGAGTGTGATCAGCCATTTCAGATCTTGAGAATAGAAGTAAATTTGTCTTGCGATTGTTGGAAATGTGATCTGTGGTACAGGACTGAAAACACTGCAACAAAGTATGTCTAGTAATTCAAGTTTTAATACAGAGAACTGCAAGTACTGCTAGTTCAAAAATAAATAAATAAATGAAATTAAAGTAACAAAATAGCCGACTCGAGGAATCCCTCTTTCTGCAAGACGAATTCACCAACGTAGTGCTCGTTAACCGGCAATCGTCCCCAAAGGTAAAATGGCTTCGTCCTTTACGA
Organism: Plectranthus barbatus; assembly: GCA_026898455.1. Taxonomy (NCBI): domain Eukaryota; kingdom Viridiplantae; phylum Streptophyta; class Magnoliopsida; order Lamiales; family Lamiaceae; genus Plectranthus; species Plectranthus barbatus. The sequence goes on along the minus strand of JAPKLW010001846.1, from coordinate 50,010 downwards.
GGCAGCACCGCAATCGAAAAGGCTCCGGTGAACTGAACGGAGGTGAAACTGAGTTGCTTAAAAGCAAGGAAAAAGTTGCAGCAATATGAGGATAAAGATGCAGTATCTGGCTATGTAGTGCTTGTCTCTTGTCGGATGTCTGGGTGACAGTGGACCGGAGACAGCTCCTATGCGTGCCTATTTATTGACATGTTCCACCTAGGGGGAGCCTGTCGCAGCCATCAAGGCTCGAGCCGTTACAGGCGTGAGACACGGTCGTAACCGACGCGCCAATCACAGAGGCGCGCAGGTGTGCATTGACCACGTGCTAAACATGGAAACCGTTCGACAAGGCACAAGTCAAGCCCGCAGGCTAACTTCATTTGCCCAAAAAGATAAGGCACAAATGGACCAAGCCAAGCCCAAGGGCCCAAAGACCAATTGCCGAGAACCGAGAACCAAGCTGGAGCTGGGACCGGGGTCGGGCGCTCGGCCACCGGCCTCACTGAGGCCGTCGGCTGCACACCTTGTTATTACACACCTCAACCATTAAGGTTTATATACATAGATTAATTAGTTTAATTAATCAATGTGGGACACTTCATTTATTACATAACTCCCTTATGTAATAATCCCACCAACCGTGTCACTTCGTGGACTCATTTCTCACTCACCGGAATTCGGTTTCGAGAAAATAAATATACCACAATCATCTACACGTCGTGTAGATTAAGTTGGTAATATTTAATTTCGACAAAATTAAATATTTAACATCGGGAATTTACAACAAAATCCCGAATTACCAACAAAGTTTATCCACTGATTTATTGTGTTAGAGCTCATGCTTTTTTTTTTTTTTTTTGATATAGTACTTTGTGAATTTATAGAAACCAGAAGAAAGCATAATGAATGATTATGATATAGCTTATAAGTGAAGAGTTCTTCTTCACGTATTGCTTTATATCTAACAGCGCGAATGTAATTCATTCTATGATTCAATCAGCCAAGCAATTGATGGTATGCTGTATGCAATTATAAAGTTGTGCTCGTTATGAAGTTCTTGGCAATGAAGCTTTATATATTTATGATGTTGCATCGTAGGGTAAAATAAAGGGTAAATAGGGGAAAATACCCTAAACTATTGACGTTTTCGGAAAAATACCCAATCTAAATCTATGAAATACGTATTTTGACATGTGATCTTGGTCTTGGTTTGGATTGGACGTTACACCAACCGAAGGAAACAAAAAAAAAAGAGTAGAACATGAAGTTTAAATACTTTTCAGAATATATAGCAAATATTGATTGTTTAATACATTAAATTTAACAAGGACGAAAATAGTTTTTTTGACTGCCATCTTTGTGTGAGCCAATAATATTTATCGTTTTGGTATAATTCGTAAACAAAATTAAAGATTGGGGTATTTTTAACTAATAATAATACATTGGGGTATTTTCCCAAAATATCAATAGATAAGTGTATAATTCATAAATGAAAGTAAAAATTGAGGTATTTTTAACTTATGGAAATAGATTGGGGTATTTTTCCGAAAACGTCAATAGTTTAGGATATTTTCCCCTATTTACCCTAAAATAAAATATTATACTTGTTTTTTTAAAAATAAAACGATTATTAAAATAAATTTTAAAATTTGTGATGATGTAACAATTTTCAGTACAGAGTAATTCAAATATGATTTTGTTGAAAAGTTTATTCTTGTATATTTTATAAATAAATATATAAGTGAATAAGATAAAAAAAATAGTAATTAATATTGATGTGTTTTGGAGGAAAAATGTTAATTTTGTAATTATTTCAAACTTCAAGTTATTAATATATATATATTAGTATTATATCGTGTGTTGTACGGAGAGTTTTGTATATTTAAAACTTTAGGAAAAAACAAAAGTATGAATCTCCATTAATATATTTCGGATCTAAACATATGCATTAATGTATTTTTAATTGTTCTCTACAGATCTATAAAAAATAATTTATTTTAAATTGCTTTGATAAAATGTCTGATAACTAAATACATTATTCTTAATGCAAACTTTTAATATCCTTCGACACATTTATGATTGTGATTTTTAAGTATTCTCGACCGATCCCAATAAAATTATTTTTTTATAATTAAAGAAAAAAGTGACTAACAAAAGTATAAACGCTTGATATATCTCGAGGATGTGGACTCTTCCGAGTTAAAAATCTTAATGTATTTTAATTTTTATAAATTATCACGTATTTAGTGGATCATCAAAATATTAAATAAAGAACATTAATAATTTTGAAGTAGATGATTTTCTTATTTAAAATGAATAGTTTTTGCCTTTTCTTGGTGTGATTGACTCCGGTTTTAGTTTAAAGATAGAGTGAATAAGTTATACGTTATTTAATTAACAAAAACTAGTATCTCACTTGCGCGATGCACGACAATCATATTTCATTATAATTAATTGGTCGTGTATTTATGATTATTTATTTATTTATATTTATATTAATATTAGAATCATATTAAATAAAAAAATAATATACATTTATATATAAGATAATATGAGTGTTCAAAAATATAATATATTTCATATATTGTGAAATACTTCTTTATATATAATATTACCATTATCCATAGGAGTGGATGTAAAATTCAAACATCAGGACTCTAGCCTAATTCTATGGGTGTAACGCCCCCATTTGACCTACCCAACTATGGGACGCGTTACAGTCGTGGTTAACGATTTTCAAACATTTTATAATCAAATTCAGCGGAAGACTTGAGTAAAAGATAAGATAATTTGAAAACGATGATCAAACTTCCATAAAAGCGTTATCATACATAAACAGAACGTAAAGAGAGTTAACATTGATTCTTCAAAAGATTTTAAACATGGGAAGGAAAACAGTTCAGAGCGTGGTGCAGTGGTGTGAAAAATGTGGTGGAGATATGTATGTGAAGATGCATATCTCAGGATTTTTCAAAAGCTATACAATCTCCTGCGCCGTCTTTTACACCCCGCTTTTCCATCTCTGTTGCTCAACCTGCGCATTTTAGAAATAAAACGAGGGGCTGAGTACAAATTGTACCCCGTGGAAACATGCCCGAAAAATACAGTTTAAATATGAATGATATGCAACTCACACAGATAAACACGGGGTTTTGTTGAAAGAAACCGTGTATCCAAATCATTTTATCTTACTGCATGCAAATTCACTCACATGCATCATATCTGTTTTACCGCTGTGTAACTGGAAGCTGGCCAACTTCCAAGTTACGATGTACAGTTGGGAATGGACGAACCACTCAACCCACTGTCATCAAAGTGCACTAATCTCGGACACACAGCTTCGAGATCCGATCGATTAAGAAAGAAAATTCACCTGCCTTATCTCCCCTAGGGCTTCAGTACGTCAACTGACCGGCCCGAGCTCATAAACAATGTAAGGTTGCTAGCCTTTAAAATACAAAATTAACAAGACTATCGCAAGTACTATAAGTACCTGGTTCTCATCTCACTAATTAAACACCCTGTTGATAGCAGTCAATAGAGGAACATAAATGATAACACAAAACATTTTATACATAGCAATCACTTAAAAACAAAACATTTTCTCACATATTTTTGAAAACTGAGCAATAAAGCTCGAAAAGCATTTTTGTTTATACTGAAAATAGTTCCCACCTGTGTTATGCTTCAAAGAAAGATGACTCGTTGTTACTCTTGTGGTTGAGCTGACTTCCCCTTTAACTTCGAATTCCCTTCAAATATTTACACATAAATACTAATTACGATGGATAATCTAAGTGTCTTAATCAGACCTAGCTGACTAAATTTGACACGATCAGGATCTAGGACCGACATCTAACTGACAACTGTCAATCAACCACATGCTAACACTTTGCATGCTTTAAACTTCCAAGTTTAATTGAATAAATCAAATTCCAACATTCGATTTCATAGATCAATACCCATTCATGCTCATTCCAAGCTTTTCTAGTCATATATTAAACTTATAAATCGAAAATGACTCGAATCGGATCAAAACGGAACTCGGAAAACATTTTCCTTCTCTCTGAAAGGCTGTGTCGACTGATAAAGCTGCAGAACAACGTAGCAAATAATTTTTACACCCTAAGGTGGTCGATCCCATAGAGACTGTACAACGAACTACCCAAAGTACTAGCTATAATTCCTAGAACATAGAAGTTTGAGGAAATAGAAAAGGGATTTTGTTTTGAAAATTAAAGATGACAATGCGAGAAAATAAAGGTTTTGAAAACAATTAAAGGAAAACAGAGATCCTAGGGCATATATTCTAATCATCAACATGCAATATCCATCAACTCAACAATGGAGAAGCAATAGATTTTAGTGGATTAAATTTCTTGGTCCGACAATTAAACTCTAGATTACTAAATAGTGACTTTCTCCTCTCGGTCTCAAGAACACAAATTTAGTTAATCTCAATAATCATCTAATTAATTCCTATACAAGTTTCTTTCTTTTGAGACAGAAAACAAATATAATTAATCATCTCATCCTATTTACAATCTTCACCTCTCGGTCCTTCGATTGATAACTTTAAACCTAGAATCAAATTCATCTCTCGATCCATCTTTAAATCTAGATTATTAAATTAAACTAAGAGAATTAAACCATGCTATTCGAGTCGATTTCAATTAATCATGCATCAGAAAAGAATACACATAGCCCTAGAACCTGTTAGGGTTCTAGCCACAAAACATAACTAGAACAAAAGCAAACATATTACCTTAACAATTGAAATAGGAACTTTGAAATCTTCAAAAACTTTGAAATAGCCTAATTTCGTGCACCATGAGTTCATATTTATAGAGGAGTCAAAACAGCTAATCTAGGTATTGGGCTAAAATAACAAAAATTCCCAAAACAGGCTAAAAATTACTTCTCGGACTTCTGTGTCGATCGACAGGATGCCTGTCGATCGACACACAAGCATGATTGAAATCCGGGCATTGCCTTGTGTCGATTTGTTGCCTCCGTTCTCCCTGTCGATTGACAGGGCTGATTTTGATCGACACGCCTACATGTGTCGAGCTCCTCTTCATCTGCCTTGCTCACGATTGATGTTCGATCTCTGTGTCGATCAACATGCACCACGTTGATCGACACAGTGGTTTTGCTTTGGGTTTTTAGCTTTGTCTTCCAACTTGGTCGACTTCCCGTGCGTCAATCGAAGCGGCAACTCTGTGTAACTCGGCTCTTTCATCATTTCACCTCTTTTTAGCCCTAAATACGTGCAAAATTCACCACGAAGGGCATAACATCCTCTAAAACAGTCTCATGCACATAAATAAGTAAAAACATAAACTAATTATACTGAAACAATGGAGAAAAATATAGATAAGTGAGTATAAATATGAGCTTATCAAACCCCCCAAACTTGAATACTTGATTGTCCTCAATCAAAGAAAAGAAAGAAAAGAAATCTCAAGCAGTTGAAGTGCAATGCCTCACAAGATTCATCACAATCAAATATCGTCAATCCACATCACACAAGCAGTTTGAAAGTGATAAGAAATCCATCAACTTCGGAAGACTCTCAAGCAAGTGTATCGCTCATTCACACAAGTGTTTGGGTTTCAATGAAAGCACTCACAACATGTATGAAGAAATTTCTACCATAGGCTTGCAAAATTTCTAGAATCTCCACTGCTCAAATGTGCACACAAATCAAGAATCAAAAAGGACTTTGATAAGGTTGTAATATAGGCTTTTTGTGAAAGGTAGGGAAATATGACCAAGTGACTAAACCAATTGAGTTAGCTACTCTCAATAAATCCAACCACTATCTTTTCATCATCCACCAATCTCCTAATATTTCCAACACAAACCAAGGATCATTTTTTCTAGTCCTTTTATGCTCTTAAGAATTTCGTTTAATCATTTGAGCTTATAAGGACACAAACATTCTCTTTTTTTTTCAAGAGCCCAACCCTCTTTTGTTCACAAAATAAAAATTTCTTATCCTCTTATAATTATTGCCCATCATGTTCACCTCAACTTACAGACAAGAAGGAATTCAAACTTTCACTCAGACAAGAACAGAAACCATGGACTCAAAAGCTAATTATGAACAATTCTAAATCAATCTTCCCTTTATTCCACCCAAATCTCATAGACAAGAAACAATTCACCTGTTTATAGAACTTCCCATAGACAAGACATAACTACAATGCTTTCCTTAACTCATAGACAAGAAAGAAAAGTAACAGGCTCAAAGGGGCTTTACTGAGGATAAATTTTTATAAAGGACAGTGTTTGGGATAATTTGGCTAACAAAGACGGCCTAAGATCATTTTCTATCATTGTGCACACTATGCAGTCTCGAAACAGAACAGAAGCAAGTTATAGAGAAATAAAAACATACATGCGAATCTCACATGAACAAATAAGGCTCAAATCTCACTTGGGTTCAAAAATTTCTTCCTTAGTCAACTTCAATCCACTCAAACATCATGCAAGTGTAAGTTTCAATAAGACCCTATCATGCGGTATTCTACATTCATAGGCAATCAACCACAATTGAAATCAAATCAAACTTATCCTCAATCAATTTCAATCTCAAAATTAGTTCAAGTGGGTTCTTGACTCAATAAAAATTTTCCTCACAATTTATCCATATTTTTTTTCCTAAGCAAAAATTTAAATAAACAAACCAAATCAAATAAAGCAATAAAAGATAAAGCAAATAAAGGATAGATAAGTTCGAATTTCTTGTCCACATCCCCCCAAACTTATTTCGAACTCGGAGAGTAAGAAAAAGTTTGAAAATCAGACAAGAAACAGAACTTGGGGTTGATCTCAGACATCAACTTTTTTATCCATCGGAGGAATCAGCTCGTCGTGACGAAGATTTGGGGTTGCTAGCACTCTGTGTCGATCGACAGGGGGCCTGTCGATCGACACAGAGCCTTCCTGTCGACTGCTCTGTCGGTCGAAAGTGTAACTCCGCACTTACTTCTGCGTCGATCGACATCACGCCTGTCGATCGACACAGAGGTCAATCCTCCACTGTTTATTTTTTTCTTTTTGAAAATAACAATAAAAATAACGGAAAACAGAAATATGAAAATAAAGTTAAACACACCAACGGAAATAAAAACGAAAATTGAAAAGACAAAACAAAGGGAATTAAAAAAAAGCATGTAAAAGTTGGGTTACCTCCCAACAAGTGCTTTAGTTAACGTCGTAGCTCGACGGTACCTCTTCTTTTCAGAACCACGGTGGGCTAGAGCGCACTCGCCTTCCATGGGAATCCACCATATAGACCCAGCGATCTTGGATGACAGCAGTGAGCTCAGGATGAGACGGTGTAATTGACAATTTTGCCGCCTCGTTCCCTCGCTCCCATCTTTGAGCAGCTTGGTCTTCTTTGAATTCTTCACTTGCTTCCTCTTCTTCTTCTTCATCAACTTCCTCTCTGGCTGTAATTCTGAAGCATTCGGATTGTTGCCAGCTTTTATCGAGCTTGAAAGTGATCCTCTCCTCATTTGCTCGAAGTGTGATCTCTCCACCACGGCAATCAATCAAAGCAACACTCGTATCCAAGAATTCCCTTCCCAAGATGAGGGGTGTGCTCCCATCTTCCTTTATGTCGAGAACCACAAAATCTGCAGGAAAGATAAGATGACCTACACGAATAAGTACATCTTCAATTATACATTTGGGGCAAGACACAGATCGGTCTGCCATCTGCAAGGTGATAGTGGTCGGCCTCAACTCTCCAATCTTGAGGCGCTGGAAGATAGAGAAGGGCATCACGTTGATGCTGGCACCAGTGTCGCACAGCACCTTCTCGAACTCGAACCCCCAGATCTCATCTGGGATGGTGAAACAGCTTGGATCACTCCTTTTGATAGGCATCTTCTTCTGCAAGAGTAGGCTGCATTGCTCATGAAGTTTGACTGTAGAATTCTCCACAAAGTGTTTCTTTTTGCTCATGAGCTTCCGGAGATACTTCATGTAACCTGGAATTTCAGACAAAGCTTCAATCAGTGGTAAGTTAATGCTTACCTTCTTCAAGTTCTCGACAAAGCGAGAGAACTTAGAATCCTCCTTCTGCTTGGCAAAGCGCTGAGGAAAGGGTATCGGAGGTGGTTTGGCAGCTTTGGAACTTGAGGAATTGTGCTGAGAAGGCTGCTGTGTCGACTGGGAGGTATTTCTATCGATCTGACCTCCCTGTCGATCGACAGGGGGTGTGTCGATCGACACACTCGTTGCAGTCCTATCGATCGAGTCTTCATCATCATCTGAATCGACCCCCTCATCTTGTCCTCTATCTCGATCGACATGCTGCCTGTCGATCGAAACAGAGGACGGCTCTGCGGGCTCCTTCTCCTTCTCTCCCCCAAACTTGCTTTGGGGCATGCTCGGACCTGTGTAGCTGGTTCCGGACCTCAATTTCATGGCTTTGCAGTCTTTTTGGTACCTCGGATTCACCTCGGTGGTGCTCGGCAGCTTTCCCAGCATGTGTTGCGCACCAAGTGAGGTGGCAATCTGACTGACTTGAGTCTCGATGATCTGCACGTGCTTTCCAAGCCTGTCCACCTTGGTATTGACCCCTGCTACTTCATGCTCAATCTTTCCAACCCGGTAGTCAGAAGCTTTGATGATGTTCTTGAGCACCTCGTCGAGGCTCTCCTTCTTCTTTTCCATGACCTCCCCATTCTGCACATCAAAATCTGGCGGAGGTTGTTCGGCAGCTTCGGGCTGAGAGTAAGAGAAGCCTGGATGAGGTCTAGGATGGTAGTGTTGATATCCCCCTTGCCAGTACTGATTCTGATAGCCACCACGATTCATGTAGTTCACGACGGCGATAGGGTCAACCTGTGCAACAGAAATAGAAGTAGAAGTGGTAAGTTTTTCAACCTCCCCCTTGAGCTTCTCGATCTCCTTCTTCAAGGTGTCATCTTCCTTTGTCTCTACTGCTCGGACCTGCGGTCTCCTTGGATTGGACCATTGTTGAGCATGCAACGCCATCTTCTTGAACAGCTTGAGGGCCTTTTCGTGTGACTTGCTCATCAGAGAACCTCCCGCGGCATAGTCAACGGCTGCTTGGGTACTCTCATTCATCCCTTTGTAGAAGATGTGGGCCTGCTCCTCGGTATCAACTCCATGGCCTGGGCAGCTCTTCAACAACTCATTTCACCTGCTCCAAACCTCGAACAATGACTCATCCAATCTCTGGTGGAACTGTAGAATCTCCATCTTCTTCTGAATGATAACTGAAGGCGGGAAGAAGGTGGTGAGGAACTATGCTCTGAGATCAGCCCAAGTACGGATGTTGCTGCAGTCCAGGGTTGTAAACCATGTCCGAGCCTGATCCCGCAGTGAGAAGGGAAACAAGCGCAGACGGATCACATCCTGGGTAACTCTCCCCTGCTTGATGGTATCACACACCTCCACGAACATCCTGAGGTGAGTGTACGAATCCTCCACTGCTCGGCCTCCAAACTGGTTCTGCTGAACCATCTGAATCAAATCGGTCTTGAGTTCAAAGTTATTGGCAGTGATGCCAATAGAAAATCCCTCATTCCCGGGCTGTGGTCTGTACTTCTTGGCCATCGCATTTGGGTCCTCATCATCGGAGTCCTCTGGGCGGCGCCTTTCTCTCTCTCTTTCTCTTTCTCTTCTTTCAGCCTCACGCCTTTCTGCTTCCCTCTCTGCCATGAGCTGCTTGATGATGTCCTTCATCTGATTGACTTCTTGGACAAGTAAAATGGCATTCTCTTGAGTTATGAGTTGTGCGTTTGGCTCCTCCAGTGGTGGCATCTCTGAGAAATCCTCACCGTCTGAATTGTGCGGGGGATCCATGTCTGTGTTTATGCCTTGTTTTTCCTTGCTTTTTCTCCTCCGGGTTGTAGCCTCGATTTCTGGATCAAAACTCTCGAGTGGTTTGCCCCGAGCCCTCGTGTTCATGTACCTGTAAACAAAATGACAAGAAAGCAGAAAATCAGTAGCAGTGTCGATCGACAGAGAGGTTGTCGATCGACACAGAAGATGCGGCTGTTTTGATCGACAGGCATGCTGTCGATCGAAACAGAGCACAGAACCCTGAAAACACACACGAACTGAAACACAAAAATAAAACACCAAAAACCAAAATCAAACCCTAAAACTCGAAATTAAAAATACCAAAATCAACAAGAACGAAATTAAAACAAAAATAAAATAAAATTACTGCCTCAATCCATCAGAACTAAAAATAAACTAATAATTGGATAAATCTGACAGTCCCCGGCAACGGCGCCAATTTGATAAAGCTGCAGAACAGCGTAGCAAATAATTTTTACACCCTAAGGTGGTCGATCCCACAGAGACTGTACAACGAACTACCCAAAGTACTAGCTATAATTCCTAGAACATAGAAGTTTGAGGAAATAGAAAAGGGATTTTGTTTTGAAAATTAAAGATGACAATGCGAGAAAATAAAGGTTTTGAAAACAATTAAAGGAAAACAGAGATCCTAGGGCATATATTCTAATCATCAACATGCAATATCCATCAACTCAGCAATGGGGAAACAATAGATTTTAGTGGATTAAATTCCTTGGTCCGGAAATTAAACCCTATATTACTAAATAGTGACTGTCTCCTCTCGGTCTCAAGAACACAAATTTAGTTAATCTCAATAATCATCTAATTTATTCCTATACAAGTTTCTTCCTTTTCAGACAGAAAACAAATATAATTAATCCACTCATCCTATTAACAATCTTCACCTCTCGGTCCTTCGATTGATAACTTTAAACCTAGACTCAAATTCATCTCTCTATCCATCTTTAAATCTAGATTTTTAAATTAAACTCAGAGAATTAAACCATGTTATTCGAGTCGATTTCAATTAATCATGCATCAGAAAAGAATACACATAGCCCTAGAACCTGTTAGGGTTCTAGCCACAAAACATAACTAGAACAAAAGCAAACATATTACCTTAACAATTGAAATAAGAACCTTCAAAGTCTTCAAAAACTCCAATGCTCCAATATTCGAAGTAAAATAATGCATAAAAAATAGCCTAATTTCGTGCACCATGAGTTCATATTTATAGAGGAGTCAAAATAGCTAATCTAGGTATTGGGCTAAAATAACAAAAATTCCCAAAACAGGCTGAAAATTACTTCTCGGACTTCTGTGTCGATTGACAGGATGCCCGTCGATCGACACACAAGCATGGTCGAAATTCGGGCATTGCCTTGTGTCGATTTGCTGCCTCCTTTCTCCCTGTCGTTCGATAGGGCCAATTTCGATCGACACGCCTGCATGTGTCGAGCTCCTCTTCATCTACCTCGCTCACGATCGACGTCCGACCTCTGTGTCGATCAACATGCACCACGTCGATCGATACAGAGGTTCTGCTTCGGGTTTTTGGCTTCGTCTTCCAACTTGGTCAACTTCCCATGCGTCAATCGAAGCAGCAACTTTGTGTAACTTGGCTCTTTCATCATTTCACCTCTTTCTAGCCCTAAATACCTGCAAAATTCACCACGAAGGGCATAACATCCTCTAAAATAGTCTCATGCACATAAATAAGTAAAAACATAAACTAATTGTACTGAAATAATGGAGAAAAATATAGATAAGTGAGTATAAATATGAGCTTATCATATACCGACGTGGCCTCTGTGTCGGTCATCACAGCTCACGTCGATCGACATGAAGCAGTGTCGATCGACACAACTTCGATCGACACACATGCACACGCTCGATTCACGTTTTGGATCGAGGACTCGATGTCGATAAACACAGGGTCACATCGACCAACATGGGCGTGTTGACCGACGGGCTCCGCGTCAATTAACGCACTCATGTCGATCGACACAGGGCTGTGTCGGTCGACATGAGTCGTCTTCTCCGACTCTTGCGAGCTGAAAACCTGGAACTCCGTTTTTCTCGAGTTTTAAACACATTCAAGACCCAGCAACCATCCTAACATGCTCCTATATCATCTTAGAACATGAAACAAGCTTCAAAACACATTTAAACGTTCGAAATCAAGCCGGAAGAAAATGGGTTTGAAGCTTTACCGTTTGAAGCTTCTACTCGTCAGTGTGGTAGTTTCCGGCAACGAAATTCTAGTTTCAGGCTATTCGGGTAATCCCTACAACGTGAGGAACACAAAACTATAATCAAAACTCCAATCCGAATCCAAAACATACGAGTTTCAACTTCAAATACCGTAACGGTTTTGAAACCGATGGCCTACCTTTCTCGGCTTATATCTTCCTCTATACTCAACGACACGGTTCGTACTTGTGCTTCTCTGAATCTTTGAAGAACGAGGATTAAGGTGGTTGTGGTGGTGTCACCGGCGATCGCGGCAGTTGGCCAAAATTCGCGCAAATAGAAGTTGTGCGAGGGTGGTGTGTACAGTGGTTGGTGGCGGTGGTGTGTGTGTTGTTTCAGAAAATAGAAATGGAATTACACACAACTCATTTTTTTGTTTAGTATGATCGGCCACTACTCCACCGCCTCATTATCTGATTCACCGCCTCTAACGTGCAATCAAAATCAAACACCCAACATGATACGTGTTTGTTTCTTCCTTCCGAACAAATTATTTCCCCCATCTCAATTCATGTATAAATTCCTCCGATAACTCATCTTCTCGGGTTCAAAATAAATAAATAATTATGTGAAAATGCTCCATTTAACGAGCCCGTCTCAATCATATAATTTTAAAAAATTTCGGAGATAAAAATATCGCCCAATTTTCCAAAATTCAATAATTAATTAAACACTACTCGGATCTCAGAAAATTATACTGATCGTTTCGTATTCTTCCTTATTTTAATTCCAAGCATTCCCTAGCTCGGTTTAAGGAATGGACTTCTCGAGTGCAAGTTGTGAATTTAAACGTGATTAATAACATTCCAATTAATCATTCGTTGCACTCGTCCTTCATTTAAAATTTGTGACTTCACGGTCACTTATGTTTTCTCGAAACGATCCCATTGGTATATTATAAGAATTATTTCGACCCTCGTGTCTTAACAGGTGTTTAATTTCGTCTTAAAAACAAATAATAAATAATTTGCCAAAAAATAAATATGCTTTATTTGATTAATTAAGCATAAACTCGCTTAATTTAAATACGGGATATTACATTCACCCCACCTTACAAAAATTTCATCCCGAAATTTACTAGGGTGATTCAATTAGTTCTGGATACTTCTCCCGCATCATGTCTTCTAGCTCCCTAGTAGCTTCCTCTTGTCCATGATGTCTCCATAGAACTTTGACAAGAATTATTGACTTATACCTCAACTCTTGGGTCTTCCAGTCTAAGATTGCTTCTGGTCTCTCTTCATAATGCAAATCTGAATTCAGAGCAATCTCCTCCTGACGAATTACGTGTTTCAGATTATACACATACTTCCTCAATTGTGATACGTGAAACACGTTATGAACGTTTCCCATACTTGGAGGTAAAGCCAAGCGATAAGCTATTGGGCCTATGCACTCCAAGATCTCATAGGGTCCTACGAAGCGTGGTCGTAGTTTCCCTTTCACTCCAAATCTTATGACTCCTTTCGAAGGCGAGACTTTTAGAAATACCTTATCTCCAACTTCAAAATGTAGCTCAACCCTTCTTGAGTCTGCATAAGATTTCTGTCGACTTTGAGCCTCCTTAATTCTGTCTCGAATCTGATGAACTACTTCGATCATCTCGCTAATAGCGTTAGGCCCGAGAACTTGTCGTTCTCCCACTTCATCCCAATAAAATGGTGAGCGACACTTTCTTCCGTACAAGGCTTCATTTGGAGCCATTCCAATCGTCGCCTGGTAACTGTTATTATAAGCGAACTCGATCAGCGGTAGAATTGGCTCCCAACTTACTCCTCTATCAAGAACCACTGTTCTTAGCATATCTTCAAGCATCTGAATTGTCCGCTCTGTCTGACCATCCGTTTGAGGATGAAATGTTGTACTGAAATTTAAGCGCGTTCTCGATTTTTGTTGCAAGCTTATCCAAAAATGAGATGTAAACTTCGTATCTCTGTCAGACGTAATTGTTACCGGCACTCCATGCAGTCTGACAATCTCTCAAACGTACAGCTGTGCTAGCTTATCTGATCCATAAGTGACTCGGATCAACAAAAAGTGATCACTCTTTGTTAGTCGATCCACTATTACCCATATTGCTGTATTTTCTCTCTGCGACTTCGGCAATCCTGGGACAAAGTCCATGGCAATATGCTCCCATTTCCACTCTGGGATGTCTATCAGCTGTTAACTTTCCATAAGGCCGCTGATGTAAAGCTTTGACCTGCTGACATGCTAGACATTTTTCCACAAACAAAGCTACATCCCTTTTCATACCGTCCCACCAATATGTAGTTTTCAGGTCTTGATACATCTTGGTGCTCCCTGGGTGAGTGGTATACGGTGTATCATGGGCCTCACTCATGATCTCGTTCCTCAATTCCTCTTTGTTTGGCACCAGAATTCTGTCTCTAAACATCAATGCATTATCTGACGCTTCTTTATATTCGCCTGTCTGCTTAATTCTGATCTTTTGACGCAACTTCTCAAGTTCTGCATCAGTCCTTTGAGCTTCAATAATTCTTTGCCTTAAATCTGGCACAATAGTTAAAGCAGCTACATCACATCTACCTCTTACTGAAGGTTAAACAATTTCGAGATGATGTTTCTCAAAATCTCTTATCAAACTGTCTTCTCTGGTCAGTACACATCCAAGTTGAGCTTCCTTTTTCCGGCTCAATGCATCTGCAACCGAATTTGCTTTTCCTGGGTGATAGTTTATCATCAAATCATAATCATTGACTAACTCCAACCATCTTCTTTGTCTCATATTTAAGTTCTTTTGCTCGAAGAAACACTTCAAGCTCTTGTGATCTGTGAATATTGCGCACTTAACTCCGTAGAGATGGTGCCTCCAAATTTTCAACACATGAATTACCGCTGCTAACCCAAGATCATGAGTTGGATAATTTACCTCATGCGATCTTAATTGTCTCTAGTCATAGGCTATCACCTTCTTGTCTTGCATCAACACACAACCTAAACCGTTCTTCGATGCATCAGTATAAACTTCAAAATTCTTTTCCGGTTCAGGTACGACTAGAACTAGCGCTGTGGTCAGAAGATGCTTTAGTTACTGAAAACTCTCCTCACATTCTTCTGTCCATACGAACTTCGTACCTTTCTGGAGCAATTGAGTCATAGGTTTATCAATCTTCGAGAAGCCTTCAATGAATCTTCGATAGTAGCCCGCCAATCCGAGGAAACTGTGGATTTTGTTAGGCGTGGTAGGTGATTTCCATTCCATCATTGTTTGTATCTTAGCGGGATCTACTTTGATGCCATCTGCTGATACAATGTGACCCAAGAATGTCACTTCCCTCAACCAAAAGGCGCACTTGCTGAATTTAGCATATAGCTTCTCCTCTCTCAGAGTTTGTAATACCGTTCTTAAATGCTGCTCATGTTCCTTCTCATTCTTAGAGTATATAAGGATATCGTCAATAAATACCAACACGAAGTTATCGAGACAAGGATGAAAAACTCGATTCATCAAATCCATGAACACAGCAAGAGCATTTGTAAGTCCGAATGGCATCACTATAAACTCATAGTGACCATATCTCGTTCTGAATGTTATCTTCGGTATATCCTCCTTTCTGATCTTCAACTGATGATAACCTGACCGAAGGTCTATTTTGGAAAATGTGTTTGCTCCCTTGAGTTGATCAAACAGATCGTCAATCCTAGGTAGAGGATAACGATTCTTCAAAGTCAACTTGTTCAACTCCCGATAATCAATACACATCCTCATTGAACTATCTTTCTTCTTGACGAATAGGACCGGAGCTCCCCATGGCAAAATGCTCGGTCAGATAAATCCCAAATCTAGGAGTTCTTGCAACTGCACCTTCAATTCTTGTAACTCCTTGGGCACCATACGATAAGGTGCTTTAGAAATCGGAGCTGCCCCTGGTTCTAAATCGATTACAAACTCCTCCTGCCTGTCTGGTGGCAGTCCCAGTAACTCATCAGGAAATACGTCTTCAAATTCTCTAACAACAGATATATCCCGGACCGTCAACTCATTCTTTTCCCCTCCTTCCAAATATACCAAGAATCCCTGGTTTCCAGTCTTAGATAATAACTTCGTGGTTTGCAGTGCTGAAATAACTGGTATTCTTTGCCTCCTTCAAAACCCATGTACGAAAGATTTTCTCAT
Organism: Plectranthus barbatus; assembly: GCA_026898455.1. Classification (NCBI taxonomy): domain Eukaryota; kingdom Viridiplantae; phylum Streptophyta; class Magnoliopsida; order Lamiales; family Lamiaceae; genus Plectranthus; species Plectranthus barbatus. The sequence continues at coordinate 33,782 of JAPKLW010001846.1, read as the reverse complement.
TTTCTGATCGTGGGATAATCACCTTCCTCTCACGGCATAAGATAGTCGCCTTGTTTTCTGTTAACCAATCCATTCCTAGAATTATATCCACGTCATACATGTCCTTTACATTTAACTCCGCTACTGAGATCTCGCATTCACCTAATCTGATTTTCAGATCGCGGCATACCAAGGTAGATGTAGTTGTCTCTCCTGAAGGCAACGCTACATTGAGTTCATGATTATTCTCTTCTACCTTAAGCCCTATTATCTCCACACATGCAGATGAGATAAAAGTATGGGTTGCTCCCGTGTTGAATAACACCATGACATGTATATTATTAATAATTTCCATACCTGCAAGATTTTCTTCATCCTTGTTTCCCTCCAGGGCGTATGCTCTGGCTCTCTTGGGTGGCTGATTTCCCTCAGGTTGATCTTCGTTCTGGCGTCTTGGGGGTGACTGATGGTTCTGTCTGCCTCTACCACGACTTCCCATATTTCCTCTCCATGGCTGGAGATTGCCTCTCATCACCTTTAGTTGTTGATTGACCGGCCTTTGGAAATTCTTGCGGGTTCCAACTTCAGTCCGAGGTGATGAACACTGATTTGCCATATGCCCTATACCCCCACAGTTGTAACATTTAAATCTGCCCTGCTGACCCATATCCCTTTGGTCTCTTCTGGGTGCTGTCTGAGCATCATTCCTTTGATATGCTTGGTTAAAGTTACGCCCTTGGAAATTTTGGTAGCGTCCCTGATCTGGGCGTTTCTGGCTCCCCTGCCCCTGGTGGTAAGACTGTTTTGGGTTCTCTTCCCACTTTATTTTCTGAACTGGGGCCGGAGTCTGGGTTTCCTGGGCTCCCCACACTGGCATTTTCTTTTTATTTTTAGAAGCCTCGATATCCAAAGCCATGCTCAACAATTCCTGGTAGCTCAGTCCCTTGATTGTAGACAGCTGCGTACGTATATCCTCACACAGGCCTTCTCGGAATTTATCTGCCATCTTCTGGGGCGTATCCGCCTGATGCGGCGCCAACTACAATAACTCTCCAAACTTGGTATCGTAATCCTCCACAGTCAGTTTACCTTGCTCCAACAGAAAGAATTCTACTTCCCTATCCCACCTGTATTGCTTCGGGATGAATTTCTCATATAAAGCTTCCTTAAACTTCTCCCAATCCATTTGAGGTCGTTCCGCCGGTGCTAATGACTTTACATATGTTTACCACTAACGATCCGCCTTCCCTTTCAGTTGATAGGTCATGCAGTTGACCTTTTCTGATTCAGTGCACTGCATATGCCTGAAAATTTTCTCCAGTTCACGTACCCAGTCCTCTACAGCTGTGGGACCTCCTATCCCGTCAAAGGTGGGTGGTTGTTGCTTGTGGAAAGTCTCCACAAGCTGGAATAACGAGGTAGTTGGTACCCTTTCGGGCAATGGTTGATAATGTCTGCCCTGTACTGTCACACTGTCGCCATCGGACAATGTTTCATATTCCTCATATTCATGAAAGATGGGGACTTCTTCCAGGATCGGGGCCTCATAGTTATTCTTAAGGTTGACTCTTCCTCGATCCCTACCTCTTCCTCGGCCTCTACCTCGGCCACGTCCTCTTCCACGTCCTTGTCCGATATTTTCCATAATTTTCCCATTTTTGCAACGTCATAATCAGTTAGTAATGATATAAATAACCTCTAGCGAACAAACCATATCAAAATCAACATCCAATAACATCTCTAATCCACGATTCTCAACACATGGTTTAAACACATAATCATCTTCATAACAGAAATCATGCATAATATAAAAACAACATCATAATACAAGGATAACTACCAAACGTTTTACAAGTCAGTCATAACATAATAAAGATACATAAACAGTACATAAACGATGTCATCCTCTGATCAAGTACATAAACATAATTAGAAATATAACAACAACATCAAGGTCAATAGGACCACTCGGAAGGGTCCTCCTCTTCCTCTTCTTCCTCTTCTTCCTTCGCTTTTCCTTTCCCTTTATCATGAGCGGCTATCCGTTTACCCCTGCCACTCTCCGTGTTGCTTGAAATACAAATCGGTGCATAAAGAGTCTCATAACCACCGAACGTGTCCTCCCATCCACTCTCAGTGGGTCTCGGCAAGTACTCCTCACTATGCGTACCTAAATCTGGTGCTGGCTTAGCCCGGCTGGGCTCCCCAACACGCTGCGCTGACAGCTGAACTGATGGTGTAGGCAGGTCACAAAATCCTGGCGGTCCTATAGGGTCCTGGTGCTGTGGTATATCTCCCATTGTAGATGCCTGATTGCCCTTAGAAGAAGCAGGTCAAGGGTCCTCATCGACTATAGCCTTCCTGATAATTTCTGACATAAAACCTCAAAAATTCCTGGCGGTACCCGATTGACTATCACAGTACGAACTAGCCAACCCCATAACCCAATTAGTCCACCTCTCCGGCATCAAGTTAAGGGTACTCTCCATTGCCTCCACGTCAGTAACACCATGATTTCTCACACTTTCCCACAAGTCCAGGTAATCTATCAAAGTATGGACAAGGTTCGCCTCCAGAAATGGAGGGTGGCTCTTGAACTGCGAACTAATCTCTTCTTAGAGTCCATCTGTCACATCAAACAAACGGTCAGTCCAAAAATCAACATACTATAACATAACGGTGCACAACTCTGTGTCCCGGTGGCAAATACTATCCTCCGACACACCATGCCGAGGTTCCTTCGGATCCTCGTGCAGACATACTGACTCAAAACTGAGTCTGACTGCATCTCCCAGGCTCACCGTGTGCATTCTGCACACCTAGTCTTTGACTTGTAGTTTCCACAAGTCAACTCACTCTGACTACTGAACATACTAAACCAGATAAAGAAATTTTCAATTTCAGGTCGAATCAAGATTCAAGGTTTTAAGGTTTAGTCAACTACGGGTGTCGTTTCACTCCACCCGAAACAACTTAAGTTCTAAATCAATTATCTCAACCCAACGTCAAATCTAAGTTCACCCAAGTTAGTGCCTTTTCAAGGCCACAGTTAATCAGTCAGTCCTGATCCATCCTAATATAACTTTTAAGATTAATTTCAAGTTCCAACTCTTTACAGCTCAACTCACAAGTTATCACATCTTTTAAGCAATAATACAAAATTTTACACTGCTTGCTACATATTTCAAAACCAATTATTTTGAAATCACAATTTTGAAGGCCACTTCACCGGTGCCAAAACCAAACAATCTCATAAGATTTTCGTGACCACGTGGTTTTTCTCAAAACATAACATCAACCCATTTCTCGTTCAACACAAGAACTAATTTCAAATCATTTCCCATCAATTTTCGATCAATACACAAATATCTTCAAACAATTTATAGCCACAACCAACACTGTGTTATCGTTTCAAAATATCTTTCAACTCCAAAATGTTTAAAGTGACTCAATCACTAGACAATCTTGCAAGCATGTAATTTAAAACTTTTAAAACATACCTCAGGTTGCGCAGGATGGAGTAGGGTGTAAAACACGTGCAGTCACTTCAATCGACTCCCAGAATCAGAAATGTTTTAAAAACTTGAGTCTTTTCAAAACAGTTTCAAAACGATTTCAAATCTTTTTCAAAACCTGGCTCTGATACCACTTCTGTAACGCCCCCATTTGACCTTCCCAACTATGGGACGCATTACAGTCGTGGTTAATGATTTTCAAACATTTTATAATCAAATTCAGCGGAAGACTTTAGTAAAAGATAAGATAATTTGAAAATGATGATCAAACTTCCATAAAAGCGTTATCATACATAAACAAAACGTAAAGAGAGTTAACATTGATTCTTCAAAAGATTTTAAACATGGGAAGGAAAATAGTTCAGAGCGTGGTGCAGTGGTGCGAAAAACGTGGTGGAGATATGCATGTGAAGATGCATATCTCAGGATCTTTCAAAAGCTATACAATCTCCTGCGCCGTTCTTTTACACCCCGCTTCTCCATCTCTGTTGCTCAACCTGCGCATTTTAGAAATAATACGAGGGGCTGAGTACAAATTGTACCCCGTGAAAATATGCCCGAAAAATATAGTTTAAATATGAATGTTATGCAACTCACACAGATAAACACGGGGTTTTGTTGAAAGAAACCGTGTTATCCAAATCATTTTATCTTACTGCATGCAGATTCACTCACATGCATCATATCTGTTTTACCGTTGTGTAACTGGAAGCTGGCCCACTTCCAAGTTACAATGTACAGTTGGGAATGGACGAACCACTCAATCCACTGTCATCAAAGTGCACTAATCTCGGACACACGGCTTCGAGATCCGATCGATTAAGAAAGAAAATTCACCTGTCTTATCTCCCCTAGGGCTTCAGTACGTCAACTGACCGGCCCGAGCTCATAAACAATGTAAGGTTGCTAGCCTTTAAAACACAAAATCAACAAGACTAGTGCAATTACTATAAGTACCTGGTTCTCATCTCACTAATTAAGCGTCCTGTTGATAGCAGTCAACAGAGGAACAAATATGATAACACAAAACATTTTATACATAACAATCACTTAAAAACAAAACATTTTCTCACACATTTTCAAAAACTGAGCAATAAAGCTCTAAAAGCATTTTTGTTTATACTGAAAATAGTTCCCACCTGTGTTATGCTTCAAAGAAAGATGACTCGTTGTTACTCTTGTGGTTGAGCTGACTTCCCCTTTAACTTCGAATTCCCTTCAAATATTTACACATAAATAACTAATTAGGATGGATAATCTAAGTGTCTTAATCAGACCTAGCTGACTAAATTTGACACGATCAGGATCTAGGACCGACATCTAACTGACAACTGTCAATCAACCACATGCTAACACTTTGCATGCTCTAAACTTCCAAGTTTAATTGAATAAATCAAATTCCAACATTCGATTTCATAGATCAATACCCATTCATGCTCATTACAAGCTTTTCTAGTCATATATTAAACTTATAAATCGAAAATGACTCGAATTGGATCAAAACGAAACTCAGAAAACATTTTCCTTCTCTCTGAACGGCTGTGTCAACCGACGTGGCCTCTGTGTTGGTCGTCACAGCTCACGTCGATCGACATGGAGCAGTGTCGATCAACACGGCTTTAGTCGACACACATGCACATGCTCCACTCACGTTTTGGATCGAGGACTCGACGTCGATCGACACAGGGTCACGTCGATCGACACGGGCGTGTCGACCGACGGGCTCCGCGTCGATCAACGCACTCATTTCGATCGACACAGGGCTGTGTCAGTCGACATGAGTCGTCTTCTCCGACTCTTGCAAGCTGAAAACCTGCAATTCCATTTTTCTCGAGTTTTAAACACATTCAAGACCCAGCAACCATCCTAACATGCTCCTATATCATCTTAGAACATGAAACACGCTTCAAAACACATTTAAACGTTCAAAATCAAGCCGGAAGAAAATGGGTTTGAAGCTTTACCGTTTGAAGCTTCTACTCGTCGGTGTGGTAGTTTCTAACAACGAAATTCTAGTTTCAGGCTAACCGGGTATACCCTACAACGTGAGGAACACAAAACTATAATCAAAACTCCAATCCGAATCCAAAACATACGAGTTTCAACTTCAAATACCGTAACAGTTTCGAAACCGACGGCCTACCTTTCTCGGCTTATATCTTCCTCTATACTCGACGACACGGTTCGTACTTGTGCTTCTCGGAATCCTTGAAGAACGAGGATTAAGGTGGTTCTGGTGGCGTCACCGGAGATCGCGGCAGTCGGCCGGAATTCGCGCAAACAGAAGCTGTGCGAGGGTGGTGTGTACAGTTAGGGGTGTAATCGAACCGAGTCGAGTCGAGTAGTGCCGTGCTCAAGTTTGACTCATTTAGTTTCGAGTCGAGCTTCGAGCTTTTTTATCGAATACTTTGATGTTCACGAACTTTATCGAGCTTTTATTGAGCCTAAACGAACTTTCTAAATTTAGAATATATTTAAGATTTTTATTATTATTTTGAAAAAAAAGTTATTTATTCCAAAAATAATATCATATTCATGCTCAAAATCTAATTTTTTTTCATGATTAAAAAGATTTATCATTATTGTTACTCTTAAATCATGAAAATATTATTTCTATAAAAGTAATTATTTTATATTTCTTACTAATTTTAGCTAACGAGTCTGCTCACGAGCTTACGAGTCGAATACTACGATGCTCAAGTTTGGTTCATTTAATAAACGAGCTTTACTAAACGAACTCAAACAAGCTTTTATCGAGTCAAGATCCGAATAGCTCACGAACAGTTTGATTCATTTACACCCCTACTGTACAGTGGTTGGTGGCGGTGGTGTGTGTGTTGTTTCAGAAAATAGAAATGGAATTACACACAACTCATTTTTTTTGTTTCGTATGATCAGCCACAACTCCACCGCCTCATTATCTGATTCACCGTCTCTAACATGCAATCAAAATCAAACACCCAACATGATACGTGTTTGTTTCTTCCTTGTGAAGAAATTATTTCCCCCATCTCAACTCATGTATAAATTCTTTCGATAACTCGTCTTCTCGAGTTCAAAATAAATAAATAATAATATGAAAATGCTCCATTTAACGAGCCCGTCTCAATCATATAATTTTCCAAATTTTCGGAGATAAAAATATCGCCCAATTTTTCAAAATTCAATAATTAATTAATCACTACTCGGATCTCATAAAATTATACTGATTGTTTCGTATTCTTCCTTATTTTAATTCCAAGCATTCCCTAGCTCGGTTTAAGGAATGGACTTCCCGAGTGCAAGTTGTGAATTTAAAAGTGATTAATAATATTCCAATTAATCATTCGTTGCACTCGTCCTTCATTTAAAATTTGTGACTTCACGGTCACTTATGTTTTCTCAAAACGATCCCATTAGTATATTATAAGAATTATTTTGACCCTCGTGTCTTAACAGGTGTTTAATTTCATCTTAAAAACAAATAATAAATAATTTGCGAAAAATAAATATGCTTTATTTGATTAATTAAGCATAAACTCGCTTAA